>JABMCL010001087.1:1127500-1145000 GCA_018857735.1 Alviniconcha marisindica | reverse complement strand
TGTCTGCTTGTCTGTCTATCTTTTTTGTGAGTCTGTCTCTCTTATTCGTACTTCATATGTATGTAAATGATGCGCTGTAATTTTTTCACTCATCAGTAGCTTAACAAAAGCTAGCTGTTAGGTTTTGATTGAACCCTAAGTACAATCTTTGTAAAATAGGGTTTTCGAGTTCCTGTTACCACCCCCTCCCCCTCTCTCTCTCTCATTCTCCAGCCCGACTGAAAGATGTCACTGGAATGAGATCAAAACAAAGAGGTCACGCAATTTTAATCGGTCAATACAAAACATGTGCGTATTTTCAGAGTTTAAGCACCTTTTTCAAGCGACAAAGAGACAGATGATACACTAACAAACGACGATGTGAATCTGGCTACTTATCTATCGGTTGTCGCAGAAGTTTGTTGTAGAAATAAGCAGCCAGAGTTCATCCATATCATCGTTTGTTAGTGTGTCATCTGTTTGTTGCTTGAAAAAGCTGCCTGCACAGAATATCTGCACATATACTGTATTGTCTGGTTAATATAGCGTTCTTTTCACCTCCTGTGTATTTTTATCTTGTTTCGGAATACTCGCAGTCATCTTTGTTTCAGATTATTTTGTCATTGGAATATCTTTATTATTTTCTGTCTGTAGTCCAACAGAAAGCTGACACTGCAATGCCTCATTTCTCTGTCAGTCTGCTTCCCGACAAAAGGCTATCATTGTGCGCTTAGGCATAGCTATTATTAAATTTGAGCAGTCGTGTCGTGATTTGATTGTTTCAGATTGCCATGAAGATGTATGCTGTTGTGGTTCTAACCCTCGTGGTTTCAACCTGTAAGCTGGACAGGACTCATCCTCTCTCTGTGTCTATTGTCTCTGCCTCTGTGTTATCTCTGTCTGCCTGATTCTTTTGCTGTCTGCGTGTGTCTGCCTCTCTCCATGTCTCCGTTGCTGTCTGTTGCCTTCCCATTCCCTGTCGCTGTCTGTCTCCCTCCCTGTCTCCGTTGCTGTCCGCATGTGTCTGCCACCCTCCCTGTCTCTGTTGTCTGCCACCTTCCCTGTCTCTGTTGTCTGCCACCTTCCCTGTCTCTCTTGTCTGCCACCTTCCCTGTCTCTCTTGTCTGCCACCTTCCCTGTCCCTGTCTCTGTTGTCTGCAACCTTCCCTGTCTCTTTGTCTGCCACACTCCCTGTCTCTGTTGTCTGCCACCTTCCCTGTCTCTGTTGTCTGCTACCTTCCGTGTCTCTCTTGTCTGCCACCTTCCCTGTCTCTCTTGTCTGCCACCTTCCCTGTCTCTCTTGTCTGCCATCTTCCCTGTCCCTGTCTCTGTTGTCTGCAACCTTCCCTGTCTCTGTTGTCTGCCACACTCCCTGTCTCTGTTGTCTGCCACCTTCCCTGTCTCTGTTGTCTGCTACCTTCCGTGTCTCTCTTGTCTGCCACCTTCCCTGTCTCTCTTGTCTGCCACCTTCCCTGTCTCTCTTGTCTGCCACCTTCCCTGTCCCTGTCTCTGTTGTCTGCAACCTTCCCTGTCTCTGTTGTCTGCCACACTCCCTGTCTCTGTTGTCTGCCACCTTCCCTGTCTTTGTTGTCTGCCACCCTCCTTGTCTCTGTTGTCTGCAACCCTCCCTGTCTCTGTTGCCTGCAACCCTCCCTGTCTCTGTTGTCTGCCGCCTTCCCTGTCTCTGTTGTCTGTCACCTTCCCTGTCTTTGTTGTCTGTCACCATCCCTGTCTCTCTTGTCTGCCACCTTCCATGTCTCTGTTGTCTGCCATCTTCCCTGTCTCCGTTGTCTGCCACCTTCCCTGTCTCTGTTGCTGCCTGTCTGCCTGTGTTGCAGTCTGCGCGTGTCTGCCTCCCTCTCTCTCTTGGCGCCAGCTGCCTTCCCAAACACTAAGCAGTGCTTTACGACATCCTTCCTTCAACCACTGCCGTATGTAGTTACGCCATAGGTCTGCGTCTCATGTTTACTTGCGTACTTGGGCGCTAGGTTGCTTCCACAATCTTATTAGTTCCCAAACCTTTCGGAGGGCGCTGACCGCGTCGGTGGACAGCTGCGCGGAGATAAAGAGTGCCCCTTCAGTGGAGTAACCAAATCTGGCAGAGTTTGGAGGAAGGTGCCGGGAAGCGATGCTCGGAGTGTGCTGCCCTCGAGCTCCCTGTCTCTGTTGGTGTCTGTGTGTCTGCCGCTGTCTGCTGTCCTCCCTTTCTCTGTCGGTGTCTGCTGCCCTCCCTGTCTCTGTGGGTGTCTGCTGCCCTCCCTGTCTCTGTGGGTGTCTGCTGCCCTCCCTGTCTCTGTGGGTGTCTGCTGCCCTTCCTGTCTCTGTTGGTGTCTGTGTGTCTGCCGCTGTCTGCTATCCTCCCTTTCTCTGTCGGTGTCTGCTGTCCTCCCTGTCTCTGTGGGTGTCTGCTGCCCTCCCTGTCTCTGTGGGCTGTCTGCTGCCTCCTCCCTGTCTCTGTCGGTGTCTGCTGCCCTCCCTGTCTCTGTGGGTGTCTGTGCCTCCCTGTCTCTGTGGGTGTCTGCTGCCCTCCCTGTCTCTGTGGGTGTCTGCTGCCCTCCCTGTCTCTGTGGGTGTCTGCTGCCCTCCCTGTCTCTGTGGTGTCTGCTGTCCTCCCTGTCTCTGTTGGTGTCGGTGTCTGCCTCCCTGTCTGTGCGGTGTCTCTCCTCCTGTCTGTGTCGGTGTCTGCTGTCCTCCCTGTCTGTGTCGGTGTTTACTGTCCTCCCTGTCTGTGTCGGTGTCTGCTGTCCTCCCTGTCTGTGTCGGTGTTTACTGTCCTCCCTGTCTCTGTCAGTGTCTGCTGTCCTCCCTGTCTCTGTCGGTGTCTGCTGTCCTCCCTGTCTCTGTCGGTGTCTGCTGCTCTCCCTGTCTGTGTTGCTGTCTGCTGCCCTCCATGTCTTTTGTTTACTGTCCTCCTGTCTGTGTCGTGTTCTGTCCTCCCTGTCTTGCAGGTGCTGTCCGTCCTGCGTTGCTGTTTGCGTGTCTGCTCCTGTTGTGTGTGTTGCTGTTGTTGTGTGTGTTGTGGTGTGTGTGTGTGTGTTGTGTGTGTGTGTGTGTGTGTGTGTGTGTGTGTGTGTGTGTGTGTGTGCTGTCTGTCTGTCTGTGTGTCTGTCTGTCTGTCTGTCTGTCTGTCTGTCTCTCTCTGTCTCTCTCTCTCTCTGTCTCTCTCTCTCTCTCCGTAGATGCATACAGTTCTGTACATGTATACGAATATGTTATGTGGTTTAGATTAAATCTGCGAATATCTGTAGGCAAAGCACAGCATTTTGCGCTTGCAGATTATTTATCTTGTTTGAAGGAACTACGTTGATGGAAGGTTGATGGAAGGTTGATGGAAGGTTGGTGGAAGGTTGATGGAAGGTTGATCATGTTTCCTATCCCCTTGTCTTGTGGGCTTGTGAGCTGAAGACAGTAACACATCAAAGCGTCTCTCTCTCTCTGTCTCTCTCTCTCTGTCTCTCTCTGTGTCTCTCTCTCTCTGTCTCTCTGTCTCTCTGTCTGTCTCTGTCTCTGTCTCTGTCTCTGTCTCTCTCTCTCTCTCTGTGTAAACAGACATGGTTTGACTTATGTTGTAGAGAACCCAGACAGGTGTTAAGGCAACAATAGAGGAAGTACCACAAAAACAACGCGGACAATGACAGGCAAAGTTACATTCAAAGGCGAAAAGAATATAAAGAACTCTTACGGGTGAAGAAAACAGTACACCAGCAGGTGTTAGATGCCTTACATAAAGCAAAAAATATCCTAAAACCTTTTGGGGGAAACTGAAGCCGTTTGTGTAAAAAAAACACTTTTTAAAATATATATTACTATCTACTTTATCTGCCTACCCCACCCCCTTCCCACAAAAAGCAAAAAATCCTAAAACCTTTTGGGGTAAACTGAAGTCGTTTGTGTAAAAAACAAACAAACAAAACAACACCAACAACAACAAAAAATAGAACAATTTTATATTACTATCTACTTTGTCTGCCTACCTCACCCCTTCCCACAAAAAGCAAAAATATCCTTAAACCTTTTGGGAGAAACTGAAGTTGTTTGAGTAAAAAACAAACAAACGAAACAACAAAAAGAACATAAAATAGAATTTTTTTATATTACTATCTACTTTCTGCGCCTACCCCACCCCCTTCCCGCCCCCGCCTCTCTATTTTTGTGCTCCGATGTCATAGAGGCGGAGAGGTGCAACACGGAGAGGCTGGGGTACAAGTCTTTGCTATGCGCAGCCAGTCCCCGTGTCCTATTCGTTTCTCAGAAAACTCAGATGAGCAGCTGAATATAAATCAATCAAGGTGCATGCATTTTTGGACAAAAACCTTCATTTTGAGTTTTATTTCGATCGCTCGATCGTATCTTGAGAAAGCTAATTGTATTAAGTCGAGCTATCTGGGGCGTGATCAACTCAAGCATCTAAATGGTGTATTCAACGGGCTTTCTCTAGAGCACTGGTTAGCGCTAATGGGGGGTGATCGACTCGAGCATCCAACTGATCGACTCGAGCATCCAACTGGTGTATCCAACGTCCTTTCTCTCACAGCACTGGCTACCTCTACGGCGATATGCAAAACCAACAGAGGAGTCAAGTTGATACAGTTCAACAACGTAACTCAGGATATGTTGTTCCCGTGCAAGTACTGGGCCCTGAGAGAGCAGAAGTGTGGGAAGTTCAAAATCAACCTGAGTCCTGGCCACCGCTGGCTGTACCCAAAGTACTACCTGGACACCCTTTGGCTCGGTGTCTTCGACACAGATACTAATACGGGTTGGGCAGGCAGGACCACAAACAAGAAAGCTGCCAAGGTGTGTATACATATATATATATATATATATATTCTGCTACAGTTAGTGTGTGTGTGTGTGTGTGTGTGTGTGTGTGTGTGTGAGAGAGAGAGAGAGAGAGAGAGAGAGAGAGAGAGAGAGAGAGAGAGAGAGAGAGAGAGAGAGAGAGAGAGAGAGAGAGAGACAGAGACAGAGACAGAGACAGAGAGACAGAGACAGACAGATAGACAGACAGACAGACAGACAGACACAGACAGTGAGAGAGAGGGAGGGAGAGGGGGGGGGGGTGAGGGAGAGGGAGAGGTTGAGAGAGGATGCGTTTTTGTAAAAAATAAGATAAAATAAACAATCATTTTCTGGGTTCGTAGGTCAAGGACAGCGTTTTCTTATAACTACTGGCAGAGTGTCTTCTCCGTCTTCGCAAAATACTTTGAAAGTTCCTGAATTCAGCAGTTTAGCCACAAAATCTTCTTAACAACGCTATAGCTTTTTTTGTTGTTGTAATCTTCGATTTTGGTAATACAGTCATAAACATGTGGAATAACTTTGCATTGGACATTGTAGCAGCAGGACCATTGAACGCTGTCTGTTGCCCAAAACTAACAGACGGAGACGAGCCAGCATGACAACAAGCAACAATGAAATAAGATCAAGTCAGCCTCCTTGTACTTTAATTACAACACAGCAGGCAAAAGATTAAAAAGCCTACGAACAGATTTTAATTTTAATTTTATATTATATACAAGAACCGCTTAGGTGTGACAGCCGCGAATGTCATCTTATGATGATCGACGGAGACTACCGCCAAGTGTTTTGTGTTTGCTTTTGTTTTTGTTTTGTTTTCTTCGTTAGTATTTGGCTTATATCCTTTCATCATTCTGTACCAGTGGTCATCTGCTGATGAGCTACTCGGGTAGCGAAACACGTGTCTGATCAAAGCAACCAAAAGTACAATGGTTCATCACGTGATCATTTTTTGTTGTGACTGTTCCTCTTCTCCTGTTTGGATTTTAGGGGCAAAGAAATCTGAATTGGTTTCGCAAAGGGGCTAATGCACCCGAAAGGTTCGTTTTTCCCTTTTATTCTGGTCTGATTCCGTTTAAGGTTTTTGAGAACAAAATATGATGCCTTACCAATGAGAGAGAGAGAGAGAGAGAGAGAGAGAGAGAGAGAGAGAGAGAGAGAGAGAGAGAGAGAGAGAGAGAGAGAGAGAGAGAGAGAGAGAGAGAGTATGTATGTGAAGCTGTAGGTTTTATATCCTATTCTTTCGACAGTTTTACAACACCAACTCCACAACCGTTAGAGAGCTCTTCACCAAGAAGGACGGAAACATGACGACTGGTGTCATTCAGTATGGCCGAAGTAGTGGAGTTGGAGTTTACATCCAGGACAAGGACAAAACCTTCAGGGTCACCTTTACCCCATGGGATCCAAACAACAAAGACTTCAAGCACTCTAACTGGGAGTTCGAGTGTTTCGACTCTAGTGTGGTGTTGAATGAATATCCCGCCCAAATGTGTGGTAATTACTCCTCAGTTGTTCTTTAACCCAGGATGGTTGACGTAGCACACGACAGGGTTATAGTTAAATAATGACAATAATAATAGTAATAAGAGATAATGTTTACATAGCGCTATTCTCTGGTGTACTCACTGCGCTTTACAACATTCTCCAATATTTTCCAATGGTAAGTGAGAGAGACAGAAAAAAATCAGTAAATTATATATTTATATATACAGTAAGTAGGCGAATCTTTCAAAGGTATATTCTAACCTACTCCACTCTTAACAGGGGAGACTTCTGATAGCATTTTCATTCCTACCAAAGAAGGAAAGTTTTCGCTCACGTTAGGGGATAGCTCAGTGGCGGGCATAGCTCAGTGGTATAGCGCATGACTCATCGCTGGTTCGAGTCTTCGCAGAGAGGCGGGCGAATTTTCTTGTTCAGAGTCAACATTCTGTGCTGACTCTTATTTCGGTATCCGTTCCACCCCTGTGTTATTGCAGTAGAATGGAAATATTCCCTGTCATTCTGCCAAAAATGTAGGTGGCAGGTTACAGCTGAACACACATGCACCCTATGAATGTGGCTTTGCATGAAGTGACACTGTAAACTGGTGCATGGGGGTAGCCTGTGGTGTACAGAGAACGTGCGCCGAGGCGGCAGCAGCTTCACGTGGCACCAGCCATGTAACAACCAAATAGCGCTGTAAGTACACCACTTTGATGGATGTTGAAAAAAGCGCCATAAAAGACGATAGTCGCTCATTCAGAATCACATGCGACAAGAGTGCAGTGAGTCTGCTCGAGAGCAGAGAATAGCGCCATATAAAAGTGATCATCATCATTATGGGCAGTATCTGAACGATATATCTGTATCGAAATAAAAACTTGCTTATTTATTTTTTGCTGTTACTATTTATTATTGTGCTAACGATGAGCAGCAGTAGTAGCAATAGTGGCTCTATTGTAGATATATTTCCGGGATCGTTCCTGTTGTGTTTCGCACATTGTATTATTGCGGACTAAGATTCGCCCTGAAATGACCTTATGCGGTTGATGGGACTTTAAAATCCAAGAACTAACTTGCAAACTTAAAATAAAAAACCTTGACGCGAATTTTGACGTGAACGAAATCATTGGTATGGAAACAACTGAAACTGTCCTAATATACAGTGTACACAATTTCGAGAGTGCTTGTAATAATTTTGTGCAGGAGGCTTTAAGAGCTTTGGCAGCAGGAATAGATCCAGTGTCCTCACAACAAACTGCATAAGATCTTTCAGAATTTGAATGGTTGTTTCTTTTCCTCATATTAAGAGAAGAGAAAAGTCTTTCCTCTCTCGATTACACATTGGCCACTCGTTTGTGACTCGCTCCTTTTCAGTGAAGGAAGAGGAGCCACCTGTACGCATCTTATGTGTTGAGAACATAGAACATACAGAACATTTTTGCTCTGTTGTTGTTGTTGTTGTTGTTTGTTTTTTCTTCTAAACTTATTGAAGAAAGGGGGCTGAATTTTACTGCTCAGTCGCTTAGGGTGTTGTTCGAAGATGTATCTTTGGAATGCATCTTTGATTATTTGACGGAGATCAACATAAACTTTTTTTGTTGAAAATTACATATTTTGTTACGTTTTGGATATGGTTTTACCCACTTGTTACATCTGTTTTTTTAACTGACGATGTACTAGTTTTAACAGTTATATATTTCTTTAGCTTGTGTTGTGTTCTGACAAAATCTGTTTCGCCCTGATATAAACGTCATGGATGACTGGGCGTTCAAAGCCAATTATCTATCTTGGCGTCAAAAGCCAATTATCTATTTATTTGTGATATTCATTTTCGCAGGAGGCTCCACGAAACAAGCAGTGCGAACACTGACGATGGGTACATTTAATCTCAACGAAAGGTTCCAGGCGAACGTCATCTTGTTTCACCTCTTCCAGTCCGACGTCGTTCACACGTCAGTTGGCATTCTCCTAACAAGGCTATGGTTGCATGTCGCCCTTTCTCACATAAGATCTTTGTGCTATGCAAAGTTCTACTTAGAAATAATTAATATAGATAATGGTAAATATTTCCTCTGAGATATCAGTCTTTCATGAGTTTGTTTTCCATAAAGTAAACCGCGAATGCATGCCACTGACGGCGATTTCATTTCTGGAAACAAACAAGCGTAGAACTGGTATGTCAGAGACAAAAAATGTAGCATTGTATTTCTATTGGGGGGAGAGGGGGTCAGTGATGTGTTCGGAGTCAATACATTGACAGTGCTGAAACAGAAACATAAAAAAAAAAAAAATGTTTGCACTCAGCCACAGCTTTCTATTGGGTTCTAATACAGCTCATAAGTTCTGAATCTCGTCTGTTTGAATTACGATCTCAATCTGTGTCTCTGTCTCCGTCTGTCTGTCTGTAGGCCTATGTCTGACTAGCTATCTCTGTTTCTGTCATCTGTCTCTGTCTATGTCGCTCTCTGTCTCTGTCTGTCTGTCTGTCTGTCTGTCTGTCTGCCTGTCTGTCTGTCTGTCTGTCTGTCTGTCTGTCTCTCTCTCTCTCTAGTCCTGTGCGATTGACAGGACGCTCAAATTCATATACTATATCGTCCTGGATGAGATGACTGTGCGGTTTGTCTGTGGCTCCATTCTGCGCCCCCCCCCCCCCCCTCACTCTCTTCTCTGTCCAGTTCTCTTTTTGTTTGTTTGTAAATCTCTGAGCGTGAGAGTAAATGTGACAGACCTAGGCAGAAAACGAAATCGAAGAGATGACCAGCCTTGACAAGGTGCAAACGATGTTTTCAGTAACCCCAAGTGTGACAGCGCCAGGAGTATGCTACAGCACAACTGCACGAGTAATGACCACAGGATGCTGGTCATCAACAACTGCAAGATGATCCTGAACAACCCTCGACACACAAAGTGCTTCACCCGGTACAACTGCGACCCAATGGATGTCTTCAACGTAAGTTCTCTTTAGCTCAAGATTATATCTACGCGCTCGGGAAGGCGCATAATACGCGCCACCCCGTCTTTCAGCATTTTCTTCATTGCTGGATTTAAAACAGTTCCCACGTAGGCCTGATTGACGGCGGCTCTTTTTCTCACTTCAAAGAAGCTCGTCGAGGACTTTCCTCCTTCTACACCCCTCTCCCCCAGGCCGTGCACTCATGGCCTCAAGTTCTTGGCTTCGTGCCCTAGGTCCAGACACAAAAAGCTTCAAACGAACGCTTATTTATTTTGGCACGGACACACAGTATGCACATTTTCGGGGAGATCCCCTTTGTCAAGCCATAAAACGACGCTTAAACAACAGATAAACGATTAAAAACGATGAAATAATGAGAGAAAGAAAAACTTATGTTGTTTTGGTTGAGTTTTTGTCACTTGCTCAGAATGCTAGCAGTCATTCTGTTTCAGATTTAAAAACAAATTGTGCCCTAGGTACTGTCTCAGGCTCCTTAGTGTGTGCACAGGGAAACGCGGAAGGCGCGAGGAAAGGATTAGTGGCTTGGGTGCTAGTTCGACTGGGTAACTGATTGGCTGATATATAATTTATAATGTTTGGCTGATTTTAGGGTTGTTTAATGCATTGAAGAGAGGATGGTGATGAAAAAGGGACACAGTGCTGCAATGCATTAATGTTTATCAGTCGTAACTTACTTGGGACAGCCAATACTTGTGTCTGTTATCAGCACATTCATAGGATTGCACCATGTTATTGTTTACCTGTCGTAAAGCATTGAGGACATTTACAAATTACGTCTGTAATAAAAGAATTCTAAACGTTCACAGGACTGTACTGCGTTACTCGTTTACGTATAATTATCGTCAATCGTTTTCAAGAACTGTTCATTGTGGTATTGTCTGTAGTCAACATGTTTACAATATTGCACGGGGTTATAGTTAATCTGCATGGTAAAACGTTGGGAACATCTACTAATGTGAGAACATTTCCACAGAACTGCGTTGCCTGGGGCTGCATAGGCAACAGTTTCTCGCCAAATGCTAAAGTGGAATGCGCCGCACTGGCAGAGGACATTGACTTTTGCCCGGAAATGAAGGGCTCCGGAAACATCACAGCCCGCGTGGTAGATGCCAATTGCTACAGTGGCTTCGTAACGCTCGGGACCGACCTGAACTAAGGAAACAAACAAAAACCAAAAATACCACTGAAACCTGGCAAACCTTTCCGACAGAATACACAGACCGACTGATCATCGACTGATCATTGGCTTCATGGATGGACGGCGCAAGACGATGTTGAGAATTTGAAGATAAAACAGTTTCTGTTTTGTCAAATATTTTATTCTCTTTGATTTCAACCTAGAGTGTGTAGACTGTCTTTTAGTTTCGCTTTTATCGTACAAATTTATATCAAGAGAGCGGCAAAAGAGCGTGTTACATAGCCTCAGAATAGCTCAGCTATTTTAGTTAAGCTATTGAACATTACGCCGAGGTCATATCCAGTGTCGTGGTGGTTTGATCCTTGTCGCATTGATGTTGTGTTTGTGTGTTGTTGTTTTTCCTTCTAGTGTCGCATTTGTTGGTTTATTTATAGGCAATTAAAATTACTGAGCAATTTGAATTTGAGCGTAAGTTACGTTCGGTATATATGCGTGCGAGTGGCCGTGTTTCTTCCTTGCTCTATGTTTTCAGTCTTTCTGTCTGGTTTGAATATGTGTGTGTGTGTGTGTGTGTGTGTGTGTGTGTGTGTGTGTGTGTGTGTGTGTGTGTGTGTGTGTGTGTGTGTGTGTGTGTGTGTGTGTGTGTGTGTGTGTGTGGTGTGGTGTGGTGTGGGGTGTGTGTGTGTGTGTGTGTGTGTGTGTGTGTCTGTGCGTGTGTGTGTATACGTGTGTGTGTGTATGTGTGCGTGCGTGCGTGTGTGTGCGTGCGTGCGTGCTTGCGTGCGTGTGTGTGTGTATGTGTGTGTGCGTGCGTGCGTGCACTCGCGAGATCAAGAGGGCCATCCAATAAGAGAGAGAGAGAATTTCATATATACATATTCGGTCGCACATACTGTCACATAACATCATGGGAGAATGTCAAGAAATCAGGTGTAAAGATAACAACTACTATAAAATATATAATATCTGACGCGAAAAAAATAAACGAAACAAAACAAAGAAACAAAACAACAACAAAACAAAAAAATGTCCGACGTAAAACAGAATTAAAATTCTGGAATGCAATCACTTTAGTAAAGGAAACGTGTAAAACAGTAAATGTAAATTTATATACGGACTATAATATCGTCAATAAATAGTACATAAATATTATGGCTTCCTTTCTTTTCATTTGATCATCATGATCATCATGATCATCATCATCATCATGACACCCTCCCAACGAGTGCGCGGCTGTAAAGGACATTAAAAAGAAGCTACACTCCTCACTTACTCTTAATTCCCAGCTGAGTGGGGACAATTTTATGTCTGTGGTACCTCAGCAGGGGCAGGGTGGGGGCAACGAGGATAATGCAAACGATGATGATAAAGAGAACCTCCAAGCCGCTCACGCAGCGGGATAAAGCATGGCTGAGAGTAGAGCGCACCTGTGCTACGTATAAAAATGTCATCATCTGATCCAGGTTTTTAACATTTTTTTCCCGCATTATTGCATATCTGCCGTATAAACCTTTCCACTCCCGCCGTCTGTCGCCTAATTCTGACAATGATTTCGGGGTTTCATAGCTGCTGCATTGTAATGAATTCTCAAATAAAGTGTGGAATATAAATTTATACCCTTTGACTACCGGCCACGCAATCGACCATTACTCTATCGCATCGTGTGTTACGATCGAGACACCACCTGTAAAACTGTAGCCACGATGTGCCATCAAAGGAGTACTGACTGAAAAGAAGGCTTTCGCTGTAAAAAGAAACATGAAAAGAAAAATTGAACGGGGAAAAGGAATAAAAATATTTCTCAAAAGCTAGAAAGAAAGAGAAATAGAAACGGTGAACTGAAACTCTCTTTCTCTGTCTCTCGCCTGAGATTCGTCTTCATTCGCTTCTTTTAAGTCAAAACTGAAAACCCACCCCTTCTCTTCTGCATACTGATCTGTCGTTTTCTGTCTTCTCATTTGACTAATCCATCACCAGTAATGCATGTATTTGTAGCGTGCGTGCGTGCGTGCTTGTGTGTGTGTGTGTGTGTGTGTGTGTGTGTGTGTGTGTGTGTGTGTGTGTGTGTGTGTGTGTGTGTGTGTGTGTGTGTGTGTGTGTGTGTGTGTGTGTGTATCCTTAGGTCTTTGTAAGCGCTCCGGGCTCTTACGAGATGGGGCGCATTATTATTATTAAGATGAATACCCTCCACCCATGCAGATACAGTTAAAGGCACAGCCATTCTGCTTTCTTTACAGCTGAATTTGATCTTGTGAATCACATATAGTCATATATCAGCACAGTATGTCCAAGTCCTTTAACACTGAAGATTACGCTAGATTGGTGGGATGTAAAAAATATATATGTATAAATAGGTTTAAGAGGATGTACTGTGCAAGACTATTGACATGGTCTTTAGCCCGAAGATACTTAATACAGTTCGGCGTTTAAATGCATTTTGTTGTTGTTGTTGCTTGAATATATCGATTTATCCGGGAGCGGGGATTGTTCAGTGGTTAGAGTACCGGACTCGTGATTGAAAGGTCGCGGGTTCGGATCCCTGCAGGAGCAGCGAGAGAATTTTCTTCGCCAGGGTCGATTGTCTGTGCTGACTCTTATTTCCGTTCCACCCCCGTGTTACCGCAGTAGCACGTAAAAGATCCCGGTCATTCTGCCAGAAGTGCAGGTGGCAGGTTACAGCTAAACACGCATACACCTTACGTATGTGGCTTTGCATGAGGTAACATGGTGCATGGTTGTATGGTGTGCACAGAACTTGCTCCGAGACGGCAGCACTTTCATGTGGCATCAGCCATGTCAGCGCTATACGTACACCACTTCGGTGGATGTTCAAAAATGCGCTATAAAATGCTAGTGACGCATTTAGAATCACATGCGAGCGTAGTGAGTCTGTTCGAGAGGGGAGAATAGCGCTATATAAAAGCAATCATCATCATCATCGACAGTCTCTTGGGTAACCCATAAGAATCGTTCGTCGCCCCACTATTCGCCTGAAGGACTTTGTGCAAAGTTGAGATTTTAAAAGAAAATCTGGCTAGTGCAGAATGTACCAATTTGTGCAGAATATACATATATATAAATCATGTATATATAACATATATATACATATATGCATAGAACGTATAACAAAAGTCCAAGCATGTCAAATTTTCGCCCATCGGAGGGTTTTATCAAGGCCTGCCCGGTCGGCTAGATTCCTACGACACGCAATTTTATTATAAACTACGTCATATTTTTTGTGCGTAACGCTTTCTTGCACACAACATACATTCTAGACGACTAGCGAAGACACTTCAGTACACACACGCGCGCGCACACGCACACACACACACACACACACACACACACACACACACACACACACACACACACACACACACACACACACACATTTAAAACGCCCCCACACAAAACTCTCTGTCTCTGTCTTTGTCTCTCTCTGTCTCTCTGTCTCTCTGTCTCTGTCTCTCTCTCTCTCTCTCTCTCTCCCTCTCTCTCTCTCTGTGCTGTTGAGGCAGACCTAGAATGTCCATTTTTAAACAATGAAACTGGAACCGAAATTCACTTCATATTATCATGTGCTATGTGGTATGACCTAAGAGTCATACATATATGCATATACATATATCATAACACCAGGCCTGTTTTATCATTTGAAAGTTTGGCTTGCCTATCCACTCTGTATCGACCTGAGGTGACCCTGTGCGGTGACATATTTGTCTCGCTTATGTCGTCAAACTGGACGCGAGAGATATTGCTGGAATATTGCCAGTCTTACTGTTAGCCAAGCAACTGATCAGACAACCATCATGTGACTTTGGGGGAAGGGGAAATTAAGTCTTTGCCCCAGACCCTGCCTATCTTTGAATCATAGTGAAAAGCTGTCCGGCGTTGCCCTTGTCTCCATATCGCTTCTTTTTGCAGCACGGTTAACAGCTGCACTGAGTATGATACCTCTTCTCCTTGCAGCTGTACTGCGTATGATACCTCTTCTCTAAGCAGCTGTACTGCGTGTGTTACCTCTTCTCTTTGCAGCTGTACTGCATGTGTTACCTCGTCTCTTTACAGCTGTACTGCGTGTGATACCTCTTCTCTTTGCAGTTACACTGCGTGTGATACCTTTTCTCTTTGCAGCTGCACTGCGTGTGATACCTCTTTTCTTTGCAGCTATACTGCTTTGATACCTCTTTTCTTTGCAGCTGTACTGCGTGTGTTACCTCTTCTCTTTGCAGCTGCACTGCGTGTTATACCTTTTCTCTTTGCAACTGTACTGCGTGTAATACCTCTTCTCTTTACAGTAACACTGCGTGTGACACCTCTTCTCTCTGCAGCTGTACTGCGTGTGATACCTCTTCTCTTTGCAGCTGTACTGCGTGTGATACAACTTCTCTTTTCAGTCTGGTGAAAAGCTGTAAAGCGTGCGATACCTCGATCTTCTCTTTGCAGCATGGTGAAGATCTGTAGTGCGTTGGTCTTGTTCTTTTCTGCACCATGAAGATCTGGCAACCGTAGTGTGAAGTAAGGGGAAGGCGGAATGGTTTTCGGGTACCTGACAAATATTATACATACGTTTCATTTCATACAAGGCCTCTTTAATTGTTCACCTGCTTCTACGTATACTGACATTAGGGTTGGCGGTGACGACTTCTGATACATCTTTATAGCAAGGCATTCATGTTCATTTCATAATCCAGCTGTTGCAAGTCGAGGAATTCAGGATGCTCATGAGTGTGGACAGGGAGTTGAGATAAAGGGCGGTGGTAGTCTGACGGAATCGACAATCGACATTTCCGAGATTTGCGTGGCGTTATTAGGCCTACATGAGCTAATGGGCCGGTCGGCATTGTGGGTTTTTGCAATAATATCTTTCAAGGAGTGGCTGGGGCTCGATCAAGTATAAAAATCGCTCTTACGTCGATGGGGCCATCTCTTGATCCAGGGACTGCTAGGAGCACCATCAACCAAGGACAAGCTTTCGGTTAAATCTACTGTTTGTTTGCCTCACGTCTTGAAGTCTGGTGAGTGCATGTGTATTTCTTTGTTTGCTATTATTGCCTGTCTTCTTATTCTGTGAATATTTACCGTCATGATATAACCCCGTTGGTTGACTGGGCGTAAAACACCAAGTTACATACTTACTTCTTCTCTGAAAGCTTCATGCGCAGGTTGGTCCGTTTTGTTCTTGTCTCGGTCGACTGCTACAAGGAACTTCCATGGAAGGGCACCCCTGCTGACGGTGTCCCGTCCTTAAAAAGGACCTTCCCAAGAGAGAGAGTCATCACATCTGCATCCTTCTGTTTTGCTACAGCCTACTTTACAAATATTGCTTCTCTTCCGTGTCTGTTGAGAACACTGCAGTGTCGCCCCCACCCCCTACCTCGCACCACAACCACCACTTCCACACCACCCATAGGCTGTAACTGCCACTGTAGTGTTTCGAATCTCCCTCCGTCGCCCGGAGCCCCATCGTGTGTTGTCTCTAATCAGCAATGTTCATGCTTTTCTCGCACTGCCACGCATATTATTCGGTGATGCCTTTGTATAAAATATGCTCCTTCTGTTTGTAGAATGGCACATAGTTCAGGAGCTGTGTGAGAGTCGAGGTGGCCGTCCTGGACTGTCCGTCCTAACGAGCCTTCTGGTTTCCGTGGACGTAAAGAAGTATTGCACCGTGCTTCGGCATTGGTCACAACTTGTCCCTAATATGTCAACTGACATCTGAGGACATTAAGCATCACTTCATCATCATCATTGTAGAATGGGAGATGGCCATACTGCCTTGCCCTTGTTCCGACTCTGCCTATCTTTGGAGCATTGAAAATAGTTATAAGGCGTTGCCCTCGTCTCTATATCGTTTCTTTTTGCAGCATGGTGAATAGTGTTATTGCTTTTGATACCTCTTCTCTTTGCAGCATGGTGAATAGTGTTATTGCTTTTGATACCTCTTCTCTTTGCAGCATGGTGAATAGTGTTATTGCTTTTGATACCTCTTCTCTTTGCAGCATGGTGAACAGCTGTATTGAGTTGATCTTGTTCTCTGTTCATCATTGCCCTTTTCTTGGCTCTTTTCTCTTTGCAACATGGCGAAATGCTGTATCTCCAGTGCTTCTCTTTGCAGAGTGGCGAAATGCTGTATCTCCAGTGCTTCTCTTTGCAGAGTGGCGAAATGCTGTATCTCCAGTGCTTCTCTTTGCAGAGTGGCGAAATGCCGTCTTGAGTGGGACATAACTTCTTGCACAGTGTTGAAAAGCTGTATCGCGAGTGCCTCTCTTTGCAGAGTGGTGAAAAGCTGTACTGCGAGTGCCTCTCTTTGCAGAGTGGTGAAAAGCTGTACTGCGAGTGCCTCTCTTTGCAGAGTGGTGAAAAGCTGTACTGCGAGTGCCTCTCTTTGCAGAGTGCCTCTCTTTGCAGACTGGTGAAAAGCTGTACTGCGAGTGCCTCTCTTTGCAGAGTGGTGAAAAGCTGTACTGCGAGTGCCTCTCTTTGCAGACTGGTGAAAAGCTGTACTGCGAGTGCCTCTCTTTGCAGAGTGGTGAAAAGCTGTACTGCGAGTGCTTCTCTTTGCAGAGTGGTGAAAAGCTGTACTGCGAGTGCTTCTCTTTGCAGAGTGGCGAGAAGTTGTATTGCGAGCGTGTGACATCACTTCAGCTTGCAGACTGGTGAAAAGCTGTATTGCGAGTGCCTCTCTTTGCAGAGTGGTGAAAAGCTGTATTGCGTGTGACATCATTTCTCCTTGCAGAGTAGTGAAAAGCTGCGTTTGACATCTCTTTTGTTTGCAGCATGGCGAAAAGCTGAATTGCGATTGACATCTCTTCTCTTTGCAGCATGGTGAACAGCTGTATTGCGTTGCCCATGTCCCGACCCATCTTATCTTTGTAGCATGGCACTCCGGTGTACTGCAAAGCCCTAATCTCGATATCTTATAGTCTGCCATCCACAATTCCAAGTCGGATACATAACCTTGAGTGGACTGGACGATATCCTGGAGCTCTGAGACATGTATTGGTTTGTAGTCAAGGTTGTCATCAGCGAAAAACATTATGGCAGTTTACGAGGTCATAAATCTGAAACTGAACGAGGTCCAGAGCGCTCATACAGAATCAAAACATAAGGTAGATAAT
>JABMCL010001087.1:1110000-1122500 GCA_018857735.1 Alviniconcha marisindica | reverse complement strand
TCACACGTAAGCCGTCACGATTATAGTTAATGGCCCATCCTTAATGAGACAGGTCAAGGTGGGTCACTTGATCAAAAGCGAGGTTGGATTGCCGTTTTAGCATGTGCCTACATGACCCTATGACATTTAGCTAAAGATGTGGTGACAGTCGCCATTTTCCTTCGCCGTCGTAATGCCGGAGATAAGTGCTTCCCCCTACATTTCATGGAGTTGTGTGGTGTTTTTTTTAAATCAATGTTTAATGTTTGCATTACAATAATGACCTAGGTTTAACCCTTTCACTGCCATGCTAGCCGCGTCCAATAAAAGTGCCAGACCTGAAATCATTAAGTCCCCCCCCCCCAATTCGCATGAGCATGTGAAAGGACTTCTGTCAAAACACGCAGTACTCAAAGTAGATTTTCTACAGAACCCATCAGATATACTGTTAACAGGCGTGTATGTGAGCAGTTTTCAGCCCGGAAATTCTACATGCTGCGGCAGTGAAAGGGATAAATCACACAAAGCAAACGTGACTGGAGTAAAAGGGAAAAAATCGAAAGCTGTCCTGATGAACCTGTCACAAACAGTTCGAGAATTCAAGCAGACTCGGTTTCTCCACACATCTGAGGCTATGCCTGACCCTTTGAACCTAAACTCTATAAAACATAAACTATGCAATTAAATATGATGAAAATATGACTAGGAGTCTGTGTTGATGAATCACCCGAAGAAGCAGAACGCCTTAATGGACGAAAGCTTTCAACTCTGCCGCAGACCGGTTGGGATCGATGCATCAGGTTATAAGCAGCCCCTTATGTGCTCGGCTGTTGCCGTTTTTGCGCAATTCAGCATCACTTTCGACCTCGTGACCCGCCTGACATCGCGCCTGAACATTCTTAAGAATGGAAGAATGGTCCGTTGCTGTTGCTGTTGTTGTTGTTGTTGTTGTTGTTGTACGACGTTCTGCAAAACGCCGGTTGTGTTTAGAAAGGGGACCCAACTCGACGACGCCTAAAACAAAATCTTGTTAACAAAATTAACATTCATCTGCAGGATTCATCTGGTTGTTCTAACTAAAATGTTTGCCACATAAGTACTTTATTGCTTCAGATTTGAGTTCATCAGAGTGCTGCCATGTTGGTTCACTCTTCACCAGTGAAGAGTAGATGGAGGTTGGCAAATGATGTTAGAAGCACGACTGCCAACACGCCTGGCAGCCAAAACCTTTACACTGGTAGTCTGGTGTTGTCAGTGACAAGCCACAGTGTACAGGGTTTGATTGTTTAAACCTAACAGAATCGGTTGTCTATAACACACACACACACACACACACACACACACACACACACACACACACACACACACACACACACACACACACACACACACACACACACACACACACACACACACACACACACACACACACATGCACGCACGCACGCACGCACGCACTGAAGCACGCACGCACACACGCATATACACTCCCTCCCTCCTCTCTAGCAGGAGTGTGTGCATGGGCTGCAGATTTAGCACTGCAGCTGAATCAGAGCGAAGAGATTACCGTTTTGATTGACATGGTGTATTTTTATATTTTCAGCAACCCCAGGTGCATCAACGCTACGGACATGCTGCTGAACAAATGCTCGAGCCACGCTCAGAGGCTAATGGCGATCAACAACTGCAAGGAAATCCTTCACAACTATCGCCACACTCGCTGCGTCACCCAATACAACTGCGACCCCATGGACGTCTTTAATGTAAGGAAGGAGAAAGATGGGAAGGGCGGGTATGGGGAGCACAGGTTGGTTCGCTGGAAAGTAGTCTGTTGGGTTGGATACTGGTTCCTCTGGGTGGTAGGTGCATGGGTTTGTTGATTTAACTATCTACAACAGTCGGCTGACTGTGGGATCGGTTGATGCAGGATCGGCTGATGCATAATAATATGGGCTGCTGAGTGGACGGCTATAACGCAGGTCAGTAATGCTGTTTACCTTAGCCCACTCGTCACCCTACACACTACATCGCATACAAACAAGAGATGGTTCCGGACTGGCAGTCACTGACCGACCCGACCAGCTTCAGCCAATCACATCGTGACAGAAAATGTTTGGCGCGCTACACCCGAAGTGTGGCCTGCATGTCTGGGCCACAAGCTAAAGTATAGCGACTGTTAAGTGTGTTTGTGATGAGTATGTCCACAGGCCTGCAATATGTCACTGTTGCTTATCGCAATGCACAGGCGACACGTATAAAATTATACGTATAATTTTATAGTGTATGTGATCAGCATGTCCACAGGACTGTGATACGTCACTGTTGCCTATCGTAATGCACAAGGGACACCTATATTGTGTATGTGATCAGCATGTCCACAGGACTGTGATATGTCACTGTGTGGTGTGTGTGTGTGTGTGTGTGTGTGTGTGTGTGTGTGTGTGTGTGTGTGTGTGTGTGTGTGTGTGTGTGTGTGTGTGAACTGAATTTTGCTTTCGGTGCTTGGAACTGCTTGCAGTCCTTGTTGCCGTCGTTTTCTGCTTGTGGTGTCTGTTCTTGGGTGATAAACTTGCTTTATGTACAGCGCAGTGAGCGCTTCTTTTATATCGCGCTTTACAAGTATTATTATCATTAGTATCTGTAGTAAATAGTAGTGTTCGAGTCCCAACATCTCCACAGGACTGCCATGTGTTACTGTTTGCCAATTGTAATGAATTACACACGTATGGGGGACACGGGCCATTAACAATGTCTATATTGAACATTTCACCAGGACTGCATTGCTTGGGGCTGCAAAGACACCGGCTTTGAAAAGGACGACGAATTTGAATGCGAGAGACTGGCATACGGCATTGATTTCTGCCCAGACATCGCGTCATCCGGAAACCTCACGGCCCGCGTGAAAGACGCCAAATGCTACAAGGGCTTCCTGTCCATCAGAACCGATCTGTAGACCAACTAGTGAAGCAGCACCAGCCGGTATCCAACGGCGCGCTGCACACATCCAAAATCGCTGTTTGGACAAAGCGACGACGATGATGAAATTAATGACGGACTGTTTCTGTTTTCATAACTGTTTACGAAGAAAAGAATTGTTTCCCTGGCTAATAGCCTGCTTAACGATAGCGACAAAAAAAGTACGCAACGTAGTTTAAAGTTTAGAGTAAGCCGTGTGTTTTGTAGCGTTTTATCGTTACTTCTAGCGGTTTACAGATGCGTCCTTCATTAAAGCTGCTGCGCATTATAAAGTATTGATTTTGATTTTGTATTGTTTTGTGCGCACGGGTGATCCTTTCCCTTTCTCGTACCTTTTTTGTTTTGTTTCACATTTTGATTTGTGTGAATGCGTGCAGTGTGTGTGTGTGTGTGTGTGTGTGTGTGCGTGTGCGTGCGTGCGTGCGTGCGTGCGTGTGTGTGTGCGTGCGTGCGTGCGTGCGTGCGTACGTGCGTGTGTGTGTGTGTGTGTGTGTGTGTGTGTGTGTGTGTGTGTGTGTGTGTGTGGTGTGTGTGTGTGCTGCGCACGTGCGCGCATGTGTGGGTGTGGGTGAGTGGGTGGGTCTGGGGGTGGCGGCGGGGTGTCGACTTCGAGCGTGTGAGTGCGCATGCGTGCATGTACTCTTGTACATGTACGTATGTGCGATGTCTTGTTTGTACAAATCAATAGCTAGTAATTAAACCGCCACTGAGCCTAACTATAAATGCATGCGTTGCAAAGGTACAGACCGACGATCCTTGGCTTTAAATATACAAACTTTGATAGCTGTTGGCTCTGTGCAGAGGTAATCTTGAAACCACTAGCCTTCTCAACCCTTGCCTTGTCCGACAGGTAGAACAGATGACAACTCGCCAAACCTTCCATTCAATTGCAATCTGTCAAAACGAAATTCAGTTTTCAAAGTCAGTCTGGAATTTAGGTGTGATTTTCGACGACAAGCTATCGATGAAACAAGAAGGCAGTAAAACGCTTCAGTCTACCTACCTGGAATAGAATTATCTCAGTTGCATATGTATTCACAGTTGATGCTATCAAAACTCTTGTCAGATGCCTGGTATTGTGACGTCTTGACTACTGTAACTACCGGTTGTCAGGAATGCCTCAACAGCTAACCGACATAATTCAGAAGTTCACAACCTTTCTGCAAGACTCATTTTTAAGAATTCTAAACGCATCCATGCTTCACCACTATTGGATAAACTACACTGGCTTCCAACAGCTGAAAGAACTGAATATTAAGTTCCTTCCATTTGCTATGACGCAGTCTCAAAAATTGTCCCGCCTCACTTGTCTGATCTACTTCAACGGTACACCCCATCCCGTTTACTGCGTTCCTCTGCTGATACCCGCAGTTTTCGGGTTTCAAAAGGATAGAAAACGTTTCAAGGGCAGTTATTCATCTTTTCCCATCTGGACCCTGTCAAATGGAATAAACTCCCCTACACTATATTACTACATTCTACCATGCATCCAGTACAAAATTCTTCTTACATTTAAATCATTGGCCAACCAAGCCCCTTCCTATCTCTCTGATCTCATCCAGCTGTATGTTCCGTCACGCCAACTCCGTTCGTCTGCCGTAACTCGACTCTTTCGTCTTCAATCCGCTCACCTCAGGTCTTGTGATCAACGCGCCTCCTTCAGTCAAGCACCATTACCCTGCAATAATCTGCTCTATTCTTTCCGACACCTTTCTTCCGTAGCATCATTTAAATCTGCCCGCAAGACCCATCTTTTCTCCTCTGGGCTCTGAATGCTTTGCCTGTGTGTGTGTGTGTGTGTGTGTGCGTGCGTGCGTGCGTGCGTGCGTGCGTGCGTGCGTGGTGTGTGTGTGTGTGTGTGTGTGTGTGTGTGTGTGTGCGTGCGTGAGCGCGAGCGCGCGTGAGTGTGTGCGTGCGTGCGTGCGTGCGTGCGAGCGTGCGAGCGTGCGTGCGTGCATGTGTGTGCGTGCGTGTGTGTGTGTGTGTGTGTGTGTGTGTGTGTGTGTGTGTGTGGTGTGTGTGTGCGTGTGTGTGTGTGTGTGTGTGTGTGTGTGTGTGTGTGTGTGTGTGTGTGTGTGTGTGTGGATGTGTGTGTGGATGTGAAGGAGAAAGATGATGAATGAAGTGTTGTAGTGTGTTTATATAATTAGTAGGGTTCATTGTGCGAAGGTTGTGTATTTAATTTGTTAATCTTATTGCTTTTGTACTGTGCGCTTCGGACTGACGTTAGGTGTAAGCGCCTTAGTGATACTCTTTTACATTACATTATACACCATGCTGCAACCAAATCCCATTCAAAACTCAGCTGACAACCACACTATTCCTCTCAGCCCATGCAGGGACCAAAACTCTTATTTTCTTTGTTTTAGCTGCAAATCATAGCCCCCCCCCCCTCCCCCTTCCCTTTCCGTTAACCTTCCTGTATGTGCACGCGCGCATGTTTGAATGCGTGCGTGTATGTCTATCTGTCTATGCGTTAGAAAATGAATGGATGTATAACACATTTGTTTTGTTTTAGCATATGCTGTCATTTAGCATGTTGTTATTATTCTTGCTTTCATACGCGCCTGTGGCTGTTAAAATATTTTTGATAGGTAGCTGCTTAGAAATTTCTATTATTAAAACTTGCTCACAGGAAAATCAAATCTGAAAGAGGAATATAAACAGGAAGCGTACAGACAGAACAGAGGTTCGACTGGAATGTACATTCCTACAGTGAGAGGCAGAAATTATGTTAGGTTCATACAAATAACTTGACTCACAATCGACTTTTCCATATAATGTAATAAAAACTTTCGTTGGTCATTCACCATTCATTTTGAAGGAGACCAGCAACATTAACATTCAAACCGATTTTTTTTTAAAGAAGAAGAAAAAAAGAAAACAACTACAAAATAAAACAAACAACAAAAATCATAATGGAGACATGGCACACACACACACACACACACACACACACACACACACACACACACACACACACACACACACACACACACACACACACACACACACACACACACACACACACACACACACACACACACGCACGCACGCACGCACGCACGCACGCACGCACGCACCCGCACGCACGCACGCACGCACGCACGCACGCACGCACGCACGCACGCACGCACGCACGCACACACACACACACACAGCACGACACGCACGCACACGCACACGCACGCACGCACGCACGCACGCACACACGCACGCACGCACGCACGCACAAATAACAATATCAGGCACACAGATTATAGCCACTACTCTGGTCATCTCACACACAAGTGTTTTTCACATTTTGACCCAAGTGCTAGTTATGAGAAATGTGTCAGAGAGATGGGTCCCCAAACTTCTGACTGAAGCCCCAAACCGTCCAATCCAGCACCTTTCGTGACAGTCTGCGCCGATTTGAAGGAGATCCCTCGGATTTTTAAGAACAGATTTGTTGCTACAGACGAAACATGGGTCCGCCACTGTACGCCTGAAACAAGCACGCAATGAAAACACCCTGACTCAGCCCCTCCAAAGAAGATCAAGATCGTCCTGTCGGCAAGAAAAGTCATGGCGTCGGCGTTTTGGAAAGCCAGTGCAATTTTATTCGTCGATTTAATTCAAAAGGGTCATGCATACTGGACGATACTATGTGACCTTGCTGTGGCAGTTACGAGGTAATGTCATTGCCAAACATCATGAAAAGTTAACAAATGAGTACTGTTCCACCAGAACAACGCTCCGACCACAAGTTAGCCGTCGCCACAACAACAGACTCACGACTGTGGCTTGGAACTTATTGATCATCACCCATATTCTCCAGATCTGGCACCATCGGACTTCCATCTGTTCCCGAAGAAGTACCTGCCTGGAACATATTGTACTACAGACCATACATACCTTTATGGCTGTTACAGAAGCATACTCAAGTATGCCAGATAGTTAGAGGCCTTCTTCAAAGCAGGCATCGCGGCAATGCAGCCACCCTGGGAGCAGTGTGTGGAGTTGGTGGGTGACTGTTGAACAATAACAGGTCCTGCCACACGCCCTTTTATAATGGGGCCTTAAAAAAACTTCTTTTTATCAGTCCTGGCATGTACACACACACAACGTGCGTGTGTGTGTGTGTGTGTGTGTGTGTGTGTGTGTGTGTGTGTGTGTGTGTGTGTGTGTGTGTGTGTGTGTGTGTGTGTGTGTGTGTGTGTGTGTGGTGTGTGTGTGTGTGTGTGTGTGTGTGTGTGTGTGTGTGTGTGTGTGTGTGTGTGTGTGTGTGTGTGTGTGTGTGTGTGTGTGTGTGTGTGTGTGTGTGTGTGTGTGTGTGTGTGTGTGTGTGTGTGTGTGTGTGTGTGTGTGTGTGTGTGTGTGTGGTGTGTGTGTGGTGTGTGTGTGTGTGTGTGTGTGTGTATTTGAATTGCAAATGTGCATGGAATTCAGGCTGAAAACACATGTCTGCATAAAGACATCTGTGTTCATGGTGGAGCTATTTTATCTGCAGGTGTGATTGCGTTATGCTAATGAATATGCATGTAGCACAAGCACATAGTTTAATGATACAATTCAGAACGTGAATTACTTCGATAAGTAAATGATGTGCTTGGTACTTTACGTCGCAAACAAACCTTCTCGTGAGTTGCACGTGCGGAGCAGATTCTCCATACACGACGCAGCATATCTCTTTAAGTGTCTGAGTCGTGACTTCCTCCCCGAGCCGACGTAGAAACGCTAGTGCCCTGGGGGGAGTTAGACGTGACACTAATCTAAACAGGGTCATACAGACCTGGCGCTAACGTCCACAGAGATGAGAGGCGACTGTTCTTGAAAGTGGCTAGCACCCACACGTAAAACATATTACCTTTTCTTTCTTTGTTCCCGAAACACCTTTCATCTGCGGTAGGTCTGTTCACACGTGCGTGGGAGGATGAGAACTATTTTGTCTTTGAAAAGGTGTGTAAGAATACAATTATTGAGCCGATCGGGTCAGAACACGTGACATTCTTCTAGAAAAGGTCTTGGAACTATCCTCTTCCTCTAGTCCAGCCCCTGTTAGCGAACGAGAGTTTACCTTTCCGTCCACAACTTGCTTTTAGAAAGAATTGGGCAGCCACAAAGGGCCATCAGCTCCGACCTAGAGACATCTCATTCAAAAAGGGGCAAAGGTATGATCATTGTTTTAATCTTTTGTTATTATGATTTAATCCTGCGGTGTGTTCCTAAGAGTGAATGCAAAGACAACAACAACAACAACAACAACAACAACAAAGAAAAAAAGAAAAGAAAAAAGATTGATCCGTTTTGCCGTTTGATTGAATAGTCCTTCTGAAAGAGAGTTCTTTGGTTTTGGCCTAGTTCCTTCAATTTGGTTCGCCCTGATAATTATAACCATATATTATAAACATTTTTTTACGTTGTAATGCATTAACGTGTTTTTAGAAGGCTGGATGCTTAAAAAATAAATTTAAAAAAGCCTTCTTCAAAAGTTTGGTCCTAGAAGACCAAATAATTATTTATTTATTTTTAAATAAAAAATAAATAAAAAGACTTTCATCGTATGAATCGACTTGCGTCAGTAACAACTAGCGGAACTCGATGGTGGAAACATCGTCAAGTGTCACAGCTGGCATAACGGCTGCCAGCAGCCTTTTTGATACTGTTTCTGATACTTTTTCTCGAGCGATGTTAGCACCCAAAGTTCGTGCCCAACATTAAGAGCCGGTGTGTGCAACACGGGGGAGTTAGGACACCTGTCTTCGTTGTGTACAGCCAGTCCCGATAACCGTTTCTCGAGGGACGAAAGCTGTTGTTGATAGCTTTTATATAGCGCTACTCTCCTCTCTCGAGCAGACTCGCTGCGCTCGCATGTGATTCTACAGAAGGAAATGTGGTGCTTAACGTCCACAGAAACCATAACGCTTGTTAGGGACGGGGAGAAGGTGGGGGAAGGGGGTTGGGAGGTGGGGGGTAGAGGGAGATTATATACCTGTCGCTACACTGTCACCACCAGAATGACTCCTGCATTAAGATGGGCAGCGATGAGAGCCATTTTAATGTTTCATAATTGTGAGGGACAAAGTCACAAGACAGTGTCAACAGACCACAATTTTTGAAGAGAAAGGAGAGCCGAAGCGGATTCGAATCGAAGTCCCTCTGCTTACCAGCCTAACGCCTTACCGCTAGGCCAAACCGGCTCACTCTCCAAAAACTAGTAAGTAAACATGGTGCTTAACGTCCACAGAAACTATAAGGCTTATCGGGGACGGGGAGAAGGGGGGAAGGGGGTATGGAGGTGGGGGAAGAAGGAGATTATATACCTATCGATACACTGTCACCACCAGAATGATTCCTGCATTAAGATGGGTAGCGATGAGAGCCATTTTAATGTTTCAGTAGGAAGTGATGGACAAAGTCACAAGACAGTGTCCACAAAACACAACCTTTTTGAAGAGAAAGGAGAGCTGAAGCGGGATCGAACCGAGGTCCTTCCGCTTACCAGCCTAACGCCTTACCGCTAGGCCAAACCGGCTCACCTCCGAAAACTGTTGTTGATCGCTTTTATATAGCGCTGTTCTCCGCTCTCGAGCAGACTTGCTGCGCTCGCATATGATTCTACGTAAGTAAGTAAACATGGTGCTTGACGTCCACAGATGTGATTCTACATGAGTGAATAGCTTTTTTATAGCGCGTTTTTGACTATTTAGCGAAGTGGTGTACTAACAGCACTGACATGGCTGGTGCCACATGAAACTGCTGCCATCTCAGCGCGTTCTGTGTACACCAAACAACCATGCACCATGTCACTTCACGCAAAGCCACATACGTAAGGTGCGTGTGTATTTAGCTGTCAGCTGATAGTTTTTCGTTAGTGCTCATATAGCTGTCCGTTTCTAGGCCCACCCCGCCCGCTCATCGCGCGCAGGGTTATATGTTAGAAGATTTAGGGGCAAAATGACATGAACTGAAAGGGAAAGGCAAGGATTAAAAGACAAAATTTCTGCAAGTGGGCAAAGAAGCGCTGTCACGTTATTCGTGTCAGACACGAAGCACGCAAAGCTACATTCTACCCGAAGCTCCAGAGAGATCACTTGATTTCTTTGGATTCTCGGAAGAAGGGAGCCCCCTGCATGTTAATGGTTTAAGAAGATGCTGGAAAACAAAACAAACCACAACAACAACATCAAATAACAACAACAGAAATTCATCGAACCGCGGAAAGACAGAAATTAAAAACACGGATTACCTTCCCAGTAGGCTATTATCACCTACTACGAGTTTAACAGAAGAAAAAAAAAAACATAGTTCAGCTCAAGATTCTTAGTTGTTGTTTGATGAACACTTAGTTAGCGGCTCATCTCGAGATGAGCCGTAAGCGTTTCACAACGGCAACAACGTCTCATTTATTGTTAGCTAGGTGAAATTGTTCGTCCGCCATACATTTGTGTGTTTTTTCCGACTGTATGAGCTCATCGCTTATAAGCTAAAGGCTTGTTGATGGGCGCATGACGATCCATTGTATCTATATTTTGTCTCGAATAATGTTTTGTTTAAACCAATGGCAACAGTAGCGTTATTCTCTGTAGCTTTACACAGCGCCTTCTGAATGTCCACCAAAGTGGTTGAAGCGCTGTTTTAATTGTCACATACATGGCTGATGCCGCATGTAACTGCTGCCGTCTCAGCGCAAGTTCTGTGTACACCATACACGCATGCCCCCAGTTCGCAGTGTCACTTTATTCGAAGCCACATTCTTAGGGTGTATGTCTGCTTAGCTGTTAATAGCTGCCACCTGCACTTTTGGCAGAATGACTGGGATCTTTTACGTGCTGCTGTGGTATTTCGGGGGTGAAACGGATACCGAAATGAGTCAGCACAGAAAGTTGACCCCGGAGAAGAAAGTTCTCCCGCCGCTCCTGCGGGGATTCGAACCCGAAACATTTCGATCACGAGTCCGAGGCTCTAACCACTGAGCTATACCCGCTTCCGCGTGGTACTCTGCAATCGTGTCCTTACACAGACTCACGTGTTGCTTCGGTCATGTGTGTCACTGACCAACAGAATGGTTACAGCCACAACTCGTCATAGAAAAGAAAGAAGAAAAAAGAAAAGAAAAGAAAAAGAAAAAAAGAAGAAAAGAAATGAAAAGAAAAAAGGCATGAAAAAAGAAAGAATGAAGACAGGCCCAACTAATATTCAGTACCCAGTTTCTGCTACAGTCAGTGTGTGTGTGTGTGTGGGGGGGGGTGGGGTGCGTGCGTGCTTGCGTGGTGGTGTGTGTGTGGTGGTGGTGGTGCGTGCGTGCGTTGTGTGGTGTGTGTGTGTGTGTGTGTTGTGTGTGTGTGTGTTTGGTGTGTGTGTGTGTGTGTGTGTGGGGTGGTGTTTGTGTGTGGTGGTTTTGTTGTTGTTGTGTGTTTTTTGTGTTTGTTTTTGGTGGTGTGTGTGTGTGTGTGTGTTTTGTGTGTGTGTGTGTGTTGTGTGTGTGTGTGTGTGTGTGTGTGGTGTGTGTGTGTGTGTGTGTGTGTGTGTGTGTGTGTGTGTGTGTGTGTGTGTGTGTGTGGTGGTGTGTGTGGTGTGTTGTGTGTGTGTGTGTTTGTTTGTTGTTTTTCGTTATTTTTATGTAAATTGTTTTGGTAGGACTGTGCTGTACATGTGTACAGAATATCATATTTAGGTTAATATGTATCATGTGAGCGCTCAGGGCGTTGATGAGCGCATGATAACTGTACATTATTATTATTAATTAACCCGTTGAAGAGACTACATAGTCTTCTCTGCTACCTCTAACAGCGAAGCGAAAATCACTGTTGCTACTGTAAAGATAATGATAATAACAGCGGTCATTTCCATAGCCCGGTATTCGCCGACAAGGATGACCACACTGCGCTTTGCAAGATCCACAAGAATGTATATACATAAAACCTCACAATAATGTATAGACATAATACCATATTCCTTGCACCCCCCCCCCCCCCCCCCCCCCACACACACACATACACACCACAGCGGGCGCACAAAATGAATGGAAGAGGAAGATGGTTACAAAATAAATAAATTTTAAAGATAAAATAATAACAGAAAAGCGCAGTGAGTCTGTGTAGACAAGAGAATGGCGCTATATAAACGTTATCTATGTATCCATTATTATAATTATTATTGCTATTGTCATTGAACGACTTCTTGATCTCAGTTTCCCTGCTGGAATCGAATGGACCGAATTTTCAGACAACAGTATTTGCTGGCTGTAGGTCACAAGGTAGGACACTGCCACGGTTTCATTTTACTGGGCTGGTGACCCACTTGTTTCTTTTCTGCCTGAGCGTAATTGTCTGACATTGTTCCAGCACCCACCCGCTTGATGCCCATTGAAACGCCAGTGGCCTGACCGGGCCGTCCTTATCATTCCTGCTTTGCCCTTCCCTCTTCTCGCTCCTTTGTCTTCGGATACCCGGCTGAAGACGTAGTAGGCTTTAGAAACGTCGACCTGCACACAGCCCTATAACAATAGCACCGGCCGACAAAGGGCTAGAAGCGTTGAAGAATCAAACCCAACAGCCTCC
>JABMCL010001087.1:1097500-1105000 GCA_018857735.1 Alviniconcha marisindica | reverse complement strand
TGTGAGCGGGTTTTTGTGTTTTTATAAAAACGCAAGGTTTTGTGTGGAAGTTTTTTTATGCGCTATATATAAATTTTCATTCATTCATTCATTTATTGTTGTTATACAGGACTACGTCTCAGAAGATCTTTGAGAGCCGATTTGTTTCTGCATAACAAAATAGATCTTTAGCCTACAATAGGTTAGTCTAAAAACACAAGCGATTACAGTAGTCACATCGATAACTATTCAAAACGTTAACACCACTCCTCCTGGCAAACACACACACACACACACACACACACACACACACACACACACATACACACACACACACACACACACACACACACACACACACACACACACACACACACACACACACACACCCACACACGCAACGCCACCACCACACACACACACGCCCACACACCACGCACGCACGCACGCACGCACGCACGCCACGCACGCACGCACACACACACAACACACACACACACACACACACACGCACGCACGCACGCACGCACGCACGCCCGCACGCACACACGCACACACAAACACACACACAAACACCACCACACACACACCACACACACACACACACACACACACACCACACACACAACACACACGCACGCACGCACGCACACACGCACAGCACCACGCACGCACAGCACGCACACACACACCACGCACCACGCACGCACACACACACACACACACACACACACACACACACCACACACACACACCACACACCACACACACCCCACACACCACACACACACACACACACACACACACACACACACACACACACACACACACACACACACACACACACACAACCACAGCCACTACCACAGCCACTACCATCACTACTATAAAAGCTGTCAAACATAATTTGTAATTTAATAATTAGTTCGCAATAAACCTACTCCAATAAATCTACCCCACCCCACCCCTCAACTGGCTCTTTCTCCACTTCCCTGTCTACTTCTTTTCAACACACTCTCTCAAAAAATACTCTTTCTCTGCGAAAGTAAAAGCATATATTGTAAATTTAAGTACATGCAATGTCAAACGAAGATACAACCAGCTTTTGACATGGCGCGTTAAAAACAGAAAAATTAAAAAATCACGACCCTCAAGCGATACAAATCTCTGTGTGTCCAGCTTATTCCCCTTCTTCTTCTCTCCAACACATTCTCCCGCTCTCTTTCTCTGCGGGCGCAAGAGCCTATGTTGTAAATTTAGGTATATTCAATGTAAAACGAAGGTACAACCAGCTTTCGACATGGTGCTGTTTTCTTTGTTTTTAAACAGGAACCCCAAGTGTTACAACGCTACGGACATGCTGCTGAACAACTGCTCGAGTGACGCCCAGAGACTGTTGGTCATCAACAACTGCAAGACGATCCTTCACAGTCTGCGCCACGCTCGCTGCGTCACCCGGTACCGCTGTGATCCCATGGACGTCTTCAATGTAAGCAAAGGGAGGAGATAATAATAATAATAATGATAATAGTATTTATGCAGCATAAACTCTTGTTCAGAGAGACTGCTCTAAGCGCTTACAGGCACACACATGCACACAGGCACCCGCTCACACGAGTATAATTACTGCACTATAACAAACAGGGACTTCAGGCGGAAGAAGATAGCAAGGCGGAACGGAAAACTTAGCAGCTGGTCTATTGTTTGGCAAAAACTTGAGAAATGTCCTGCTGTTATATTTGAAGGAGTACAGAGAGGGTTTCTGTCAGAAAGCTGAAGGAAAAGCTTGCTCCGTGTGCATGGGCTGAAGACAGAGATGGAGGGACGTCTTCAGTGCTAGCAAAGGGAAAAGATGGAGGGACGTCTTCAGTGCTAGAAAAGGGAAAAGATGGAGGGACGTCTTCAGTGCTAGAAAAGGGAAAAGATGGAGGGACGTCTTCAGTGCTAGCAAAGGGAAAAGATGGAGGGACGTCTTCAGTGCTAGCAAAGGGAAAAGATGGAGGGACGTCTTCAGTGCTAGCAAAGGGAAAAGATGGAGGGACGTCTTCAGTGCTAGAAAAGGGAAAAGATGGAGGGACGTCTTCAGTGCTAGAAAAGGGAAAAGATGGAGGGACGTCTTCAGTGCTAGCAAAGGGAAAAGATGGAGGGACGTCTTCAGTGCTAGCAAAGGGAAAAGATGGAGGAGCGTCTTCAATGTTAGCAAAGGGAAGAGATGGAGGAGCGTCTTCAATGTTAGCAAAGGGAAGAGATGGAGGAGCGTCTTCAATGTTAGCAAAGGGAAGAGATGGAGGAGCGTCTTCAATGTTAGCAAAGGGAAGAGATGGAGGAGCGTCTTCAATGTTAGCAAAAGAAAAGAGATGGGGGGACTTCTTCAATGTTAGCAAAAGAAAAGAGATGGAAGGACGTCTTCAATGTTAGCAAAGCGAAAAGATGGATGGACTTCTTCAATGTTAGCAAAGGGAAAAGATGGAGGGACGTCTTCAATGTTAGCAAAGGGAAGAGATGGAGGGATTTCTTCAATGTTAGCAAAGGGAAGAGATGGGGGGACTTCTTCAATGTTAGCAAAAGAAAAGAGATGGATGGACGTCTTCAATGTTAGCAAAGGGAAAGATGGAGGGACGACTTCAATGTTAGCAAAGGGAAGAGATGGATTGACTTCTTCAATGTTAGCAAAGGGAAGAGATGGATGGACGTCTTCAATGTTAGCAAAGGGAAAAGGTGGAAGGACGTCTTCAATGTTAACAAGGGAAAAGATGGAGGGACGTCTTCAATGTTAGCAAAAGGAAGAGATGGATGGACGTCTTCAATGATAGCAAAGGGAAAAGATGGAGGGACGTCTTCCATGCTAGCAAAGGGAAACGACTGAGGGAGCCGGAGAACGACTGTCTGGTTAGTGATTGGAAGGTAGCTTAGTAGGCTGGATATTTGTCTTCCTGGTTTGTCTAATAAAATCAAAATTTGAATTGTATTGGCCTAATGCTATTTACAAGGAAATATTTATTCCGGTGCACAGTAAAACATAGATTAAATGCATCCACAGCAACAACAAAACAACAACAAATAACACACACACTCGCGCGCACACACACACACAACACACAAACACACACACACACACACACACACACACCACACACACACACACACACACACACACACACACACACCACACCACGCACGCACGCACCACGCACGCACCACGCACGACCACCACCACACAACCACCACGCACGCACGCACGCACGCACGCACGCACGCAGAGATACAGACAGCGTGTGTATAAACATATGTGTGTGTGTGTGTGTGTGTGTGTGTGTGTGTGTGTGTGTGTGTGTGTGTGTGTGTGTGTGTGTGTGTGTGTGTGTGTGTGTGTGTGTGTGTGTGTGTGTGTGTGTGTGTGTGTGTGTGTGTGTGTGTGTGTGTGTGTGTGTGTGTGTGTGTGTGTGTGTTTGTGTGTGTGTGTGTGGTTTATAAGTACGAGCTTGTTGATGCTGGGGTTTTGGTTGTTGCATTTATTGATTTTTTACACTCGTGCTGTATCTTCATCTTACTTTAAATGTTTAAATACAATTATCTGCTCATCCTCTTCTCATAGAATCGTACAGCGTGAGTATGTGAACAGATGCTGGTGCTACTATTCTATGTATAAACAGAATTAAAACAGTATATAAAAAAATGTATCATAAAATCGTTTTTAAACCAAACTGACTTAATATACGTTTCCACAGGACTGCATTGCATGGGGATGCAAAGGCGCCGGCTTCGACAAGCAAGACAAGCTCGAGTGCGCGAACCTGGCAGAAGGAATCGACTTCTGCCCCGCGATCCGCTCATCCGGAACGCTCACGGCCCGTGTGGAAAAGGCCAACTGCTACAAGGACTTCATTGCCCTCAGGACCGATCTGTAGGACACAGACTGGGTCTCATGCCATCTGTTTAAGTTTCAACTTTCTTTCCTCGCTGCCTTTTAGTGGAATTACTGATCCAGCTGCGTAAACTTATTGGATCAGATTTAATTGTATGATTGTAGAGATAGGAGAGATATAGCTGAATTAATTTGGAGTGTTTTTTCTCCCTGAGCGCCTATATTTAGGAATGCTTTAGTGCTCTTGTATGTATGAATAGTATGTGTCCATTATATTAACCTTTTATAATTTGTATACTTTAAAAATAATCATAAAAATTATTATCATCCTGTGGACCCATCCACAGTCCCGCCTCTTTCCCGCTGTTATCGGGAGGTATCACAAGCGGCGGCCGGCAAGAGGGCTTGTGAGCCGGTTTAAAGCAGAGTGGCCTCGGCTCCATTCCGCTTCGGCTCTCCTTTCTCTTCAAAAAGGCTGTGGTTTGTGGACACAGTCTTGTTGTGACTTTGTCCCTCACAATTAATGAAACATTAAAATGGCTCTCATCGCTGCCCATCTTAATGCAGGAGTCATTCTCGTGGTGACAGTGTAGCGATAGGTATATACTCTCCCTCTTCCCCACCTCCATACCCCTCCCTCTTCTCCCCGTCCCTAATAAGCCTTATGGTTTCTGTGGAAGTTAAGCACCATGTTTACCAAAGGGCTTCCACTAGGAAAGCGACCGATTTACTGCGGTCTCTTCAGTCCAGATACCATGTCACGTTTCTTTCCTGCCTGACACTGAGAAGATTTCCTAAACTACAATAGCGGCATGGTCAGATAGTTTTCGTGTTTTTTGGACGATATCAAAGTGTTTGAACCAAGCGAAGAAGTAGACTCGACTGTGCAAATGACAGTCCGAAGCTACAGATGATGCGAAAGGACAAAGCTCCATATAGAGTTTCCAGTTTGATTTGGACATTACTCAAGACAGAAAATCACCGAAAATCCGACACCACGCGCTGTCTACCTAAAAATGACTCGAGGGGTAGACTGACACCCTGAAAAACAAAACAAGCGCTAAACAGGCAGAGAAAGAAACTGAACGCAAATGCCTGCGGCAAAAAAAGAAAGAAAGAAAAGAAAAAGAAAAGAAAAATAGGCTAGGAAAGAAGCTGAAAACAAAAGCAAAATTATAACGAAAGACAAATCAACACAAAACGAGAGATAAATGAAAAATGGCTGCCCTAATTAGGCAAGCAAACAATTGAAACCAAATGGCCAGATGGAAAGGATGGTGAAAATGACGAAGAAAGATCAAGGAGAAAGAGGGATGGGAAAAAATCCATTATTCCCACCCGATCGAAAACCGTACATGGTAACTAACAGTCTCTGACAGCGTGCAATGTGACAAAGGCTAGAAACGCCGCATAATCCATGCACACAACAGAAACCACACAATGATGCTAACAGCCACTGGACACTGAATAGACCTCACGAAGTACCCATATTTTTTATTTTTTATTTTTTAAATAAGTTGTTTCGACTAGCGAGGCACCTCGAGGTTACTCCCATCACCCCCACATCGAAAAAGAACGAAACAACTCAAGAAGCAAAAGGGAACGCAAAGAGAGGAAAAACAAACTGAATAGTCGGAGTGTATACCAAGAACCTCACTGACCCAAACACGAAACCCTAACCCAGGGAAAGCACAAAGTATCTAGTCTGATCAACTAGACAAAATAACAGGCAGGATAACGCAAACAAAGAACTTATTGGGAAGGGTGAAATTGTGGAATTATAGGTAGGTAATAATGTGATGAGATTATTTTCTTTATTGTACATTGCCGCTTCTCATACGGTACATGTACATTATTTTTCTTGTGTATTGCTAGTTGTCATATATTATATATATATTATTTTTTGAGCACGTTATCTTTGATATTTTTCTCAATTAACGTTGAAAATGTCGGAGAATGTTGCAAAGCGCAGTGAGATCGGATCAGAGAATAGCGATATATTGGCCTAAAAGTTATCTTTAGTTTATTATTATTGTGAAGGCAGGGGTCGTCCCAACTAAAACGGACTGAAACACCATGAATCTGACAAGGCGATACAGAGAAAGGAAAAAAGAAAGAAAGAAAGGAGAGTGACAGAAGAAGAAAAAGAAGAAAGAACAAATCCCAAATTTTGTCAGTGGTGTCGGAGCTTTATCCGTAGAGATTCGAACTGGAAATTTATTCTAAGTCGATTACCCTGTAGGCACCCATACAACCATTTTGCTGCGTTAGGGCGATTGAACCAAAAACGACAAAACCGCACTGAATCAGTGTGTGCCGAGCCGTTGTTTGTGATACCAGCGTGTGAGACAAAAATCCGCGCTAAAAATAGCAGCATTTCGCGGCTCTGATTGGTTGAGATCGGCGACCGCGTGGGGCGTGTGGATGGGTCCATTAGGGCTCCGTCTGAATGACTCTTCGTTGTTTGCACCACGTAACAGTGTTGAAATCAACGATGACCAGTTCGTGTTTTGTTCACTACATATACACTTCCTTTTGATTATAACCAAAAATGATCTGACTCTGTTTGTAGATTATTTATTTGTTTTCTTAATGATAATTATGTCCTTTTTAAGGATTAATAAAGTATTGTATTAAAAACGTTACTTGTAAACAACTTCCATAGCTCCTTTGTAGCAGTAGTACAAACCTGTCGGCATTTTGTAGCGGTTATTTAAACACTACTAGCTCCGAGCATAGTGGAGTGGTTTGATCCATTTAGTAATTTAATATGAACAGCCTATATTTTGCTCATGTATCCCCGTCTTTTGTTTTCATTTATTGTAGGTGATTAAAAAATTTAGCATCATAAAGACACGGTTTAGTTGTTTTTTATGAGCGCAACTGATATGCTTTCTTCCTCGATCTCTGGTTGTTTGTTTTGGTTGTGCTTCCTGTTGTTGTCTGTTTCACTGATTTGCGTCAATGCGTGCGTGCGTATTTGTGTGCGTGCGTGTGTGTGTGTGTGCGTGCGTGCGTGCGTGCGTGCGTGCGTGCGTGCGTGCGTGCGTGCGTGTGTGCGTGTGTGCGTGTGTGTGTGTGTGTGTGTGTGTGTGTGTGTGTGTGTGTGTGTGTGTGTGTTGTGTGTGTGTGTGTGTGTGTGTGTGTGTGTGTGTGTGTGTGTTGAAGGAAGGATGTCGTAAACCAGTGCTTGGAGTTTGCGGCGACCCTTTACTTGCGCCGCTGTCCGCACGGCTTTTCGCCCACGGACTCCGGTAACGTGAAGATGTAACTTTAAACGAAAAAACATCAAGGTCAGTAACCTGCTCTAGTCTGCTGATCTACTTCATATTAGCCAATCTGACCCCCCACTCCCCCCCCCACACACACACACCCCAACCTCCACCCCAAACACCCCAGTTGACTTCCGTCTATCAGTTGTCAAGTCTTTGTTATAAACACAAGAGTTGGTACACAAAACCTGCACATAGTTCAAGAGCTGTGTGAGAGTCGAGGTGGCTGTCCTGAGCTGTCCGTCCTAACGAGCCTTCTGGTTTCCGTGGACGTAAAGAATTATTGAACAGTGCTTCGGCATTGGTCACAACTTGTCCCTAACATGTCAGCTGACATCTGAGGACATTAAGCATCACTTCATCATCACAAAACCTGCATAATCT
>JABMCL010001087.1:965000-1092500 GCA_018857735.1 Alviniconcha marisindica | reverse complement strand
ACACATTTCAGTTAAATGAGATAACACAGAGATTCTGCTCCTATTGACTTTTTGCACTATGTATGGTCAAGTGCATCCCTTTCCATGCAGCTCTTACCTGGTTCATTTTCACAGTTACTGAAAGACAGGTGAAAAACTCTGTCAACTTGCTTATTGTAATGCTCTCCTTGCTGGCTCTCTTCAGTGATTCTCGATAAAAAATTAAGAGTGATCGACTGCTCAGCTCGCCTCATCTGCAAAGCTCCTAAATCTGCCCACATCACTCTTTTACTCTACGATCTCCACTGGCTACCAATCAGCAGCCGGATTCAATACAAAATATGTTTCATCTGTTTACACACTGTGTCTGGTACAGCTCCTCCGTACCTCTCTCAGTTGTTTCGTTTCTACTCTCCTTCCCGCTCTCTTCGCTCAGCCTCGGATACTCGGATCTTCCGTGTTCCTGGGATCGGCAGAAGGACCCTGGGGGAGGGCGGGTTCCTTTCGATACATCAGAACTGTGATCTGGAACACTCTTCCTCTCCCTGTCAGGCATTCTTCTTTACTCTCTTCTTTTAAGTCAAAACTGAAAACCCAATTCTTCTCTTCTGCATTCGTCGTTTTCTTTCTTCTCATTTTACAAACCCATCACCAGTTATGCTTGCATTTGTAGTGTGTGCGTGCGTGCGTGCGTGCGTGCGTGCGTGCGTGCGTGCGTGCGTGCGTGCGTGCGTGCGTGCGTGCGTGCGTGCGTGCGTGCGTGTGTGTGTGTGTGTGTGTGTGTGGTGTGTGTGTGTGTGTGTGTGTGTGTGTGTGTGTGTGTGTGTGTGTGTGAGCGCGCGTGTGTGTCCGTCTGTCAGTGTGAGTCTGTATGTGTCTCAATGTGTGTGTGTGTGGTGTGTGTGTGTGTGTGTGTGTGTGTGTGTGTGTGTGTGTGTGTGTGGGGGGGTGTGTGTGTGGTGGGGCGTGCGTGTGCGTGCGTGCTGTGTGTGTGTGTGTGTGTGTGAGAGAGCTGGGCGCCATAAATCATCTATTATTATTGTGTTATCTATCTATCTATCTATCTATCTATCTATCTATCTATCTATCTATCTATCAAAGCCACTGCAAATATGACTTATAATAAACATACCCACCCGGTTTACTGACTTACACGAACTGTTGACGACGTATGGAAGTAGCATGAGCCTGCAGGCACTTGATGCAATACAGTGCAATTATTGATTTTTAGGACCAGTGGAGCCTCGAGTGCAACTATCTCGGCGTCCCCTCGGTGCACGCAGAGAGAGAGAGAGAGAGAGAGAGAGAGAGAGAGAGAGGAGAGAGAGAGAGAGAGAGAGAGAGAGAGAGAGAGAGAGAGAGAGAGAGAGAGAAGAGAGAGAGAGAGAGAGAGAGAGAGAGAGAGAGAGGGAGAGAGAGAGAGAGAGAAATTGGAGTATGCCAGGTGGCGCAATCGCCTTTCTTTACTTTAAGAACAGGACACTTGATATTCCATCACATCAGCCAACGTGATGCAAGCAGTGGCGTCGAAGCCTTCAGATCATTCAATCGAATGCTTGTTTGTTTTGTTTTTTGTTTTGTTTTTTAAGTCCAACACCTGAGTAAATATTCTGGCACCAAGGTGTATAAAAGTCACGACCGAAGAACTCTTTCAACTATTCCCACGATCATCGCCCACGGGTTGCTGAAGTCATTCGTGAACTGTTGCGAAAAGTCTTGCGCCGAGACCAAGGTATGCAGAGCAGAGTATTGGGGGAAAATTGCTGCCGTTCAAAATACCGAAAGTGTTATTGTTATATTTTGAGTGACCTATTGAACTTTTTTATGTCGATTGTCGTTGCGAATGTCAATTTTTACTTTGAAGATTGATAGTACAGGTTGAATGTAATGTTATGGAGGAACAGTTTTAAATTCTGAATAAAAATGTTTGCAGTAACTGAACGGGATATCTGAAAAATCCAACTGAAGACCGAAACGCCAGCTATCGGTTGCCATCGTTAGACAAGCACAGGTCCGACTGTTGACGCGAATTTCAGCTGCAAATGCTGTCCATCTGAATAAATTTCCAAGTAAAATATAAGTTCAAATTGTGAATAGCCAGACGAATCATCCAAGTATATTATTTCCCCATCTGCATAGGAAATGCTGCTCCATGTGCAAACTGTCGCCATTTCGAATGAGCCAAAGATTTGAAAGCAAAATTGCGTTGCTGAAAATTAGAAATAAATGAAAATACTAAGACCGACTTTGCAGAAATAGAAATGAACGTAACAAAAATTAATGTTCTTAAGGTTTCAACTTTTGTTACATGTCCATTAAATTGACATGTACATGCACAAGCGAAAGGGTTTGTTTGCAGTTTTCGCTGGAAGTTATTTCTCGTAACCTCGAGACGCAGAATTTGCTATCCTCATGCAATGCAATACAGTATGTTATAGCAATACTTTATTAATTCTTAAAAAGGAAATTCGGCATTGAGAATTGTTTTATACCTTCTTCTTTTTTTCTTTTTTTTTGGGGGGGGGATGCTTTGTTTTTGTATATAGCTTGGTGGTAATCACTTAATCTGATATCCGTATTGTCTTCGTCTAAATTGTGTCAATAACCAATAAAGCGGATGTCAAATTGTGTGAACATAATTATGGTCAAATGTTGATGCATCACGTCGCTAACAGCGAAATACTGGAAGCTGCGGAAATACAGTTCTTGTTCATTTTTGAAAGCGGTTGGATTTTCTAAATCCATCTCTTGCACATTTTATGATATAATTAGATTTTCGGGGGGAGGAGGGCATTTTTGCAATGAAATGTTCCAATTCATCGTATTGTTTTCATCCTTTTCGAAGACAAATTATATTTTCGCGATCGGTGTGCAGCTTCATTTATAAGGACCAAGCTAAAGTTTGGAAACCGGGCACAGTTATATATAGCTACCATACATCTCATTGTAAGAAGGGCACAGGTAGATACTGTTAGCAACTAACTATTTCATTGTAAGAAGGGCACAGGTAGATACTGTTAGCATATAATTATTTCATTGTAAGAAGCTCTGTGCCGGCAATTTCTTTCTTTCTTCCCCCCCCCACCCCCACTCCCCTTCCCCTATCAGATATCACATTGTAAGAAGGGCACAGGTACATACAGCTATCATATACTTCTTTCATTGTAAGAAGCTCAGTGCCGTCAATTTCTTTCCTGCCCCCCCCTTCCCCCCAACTCCCCCTTCCACCCACCCACTTTTTGTGGTGGTCTTTTTGTTTGTGTTTTTGTTTGTTTGTTTTGTTTTTAACATGCCTTGCGAATGCGAAATGGAGGAAACGTAAGTGTACATCGATGGGAGCTGCAACTATCTCTACAGGAAAAAAAAGGGTCTAGTAAGCCTAATTCATTTTTCACGTTCGTAGGTTTGATGAAATGGAACTTGAACCTGACTGCACTTTTTGTCTTCGTTTTCACAGTGAGCAAACACAACATGAGGCTGCTAGCACCGCTTGCGTTGTGCATCATTATGGTAGCTGCTGGTAAGCACGTTGCACTGTAACAAACGTTTTGTCTTGAAAAGCAACAAATGGAACTCTGTGTCTGTCTGTGTCATTGTATGCATGTAGGTGTGTGTTTGTGGCCGCTTGTAAGAAGGTTGCATTTATGAACGCTTTGTCTTAAAAAGCAACAAACTGAACTCTGCGTGTGCGTGCATAATTATGTCATTTTGTTACACTCTGGGTGTACTCTGCAATGCTTTTTAGGGATGATAATTCTGCGGTATCTTACTAGTCAGCAAATAATGATAAGGAACAAGTGATATCGCCACATGTTAGATACGTGTTTTGGTGACCAGGTATTGGCTGAATTACAGTTAGATACGACTTTGTTGATAAGTGATTGGCTGAAGCGTGGGTCGAACTGAGTTCACGACGCATAGTCATGACAGACTAACAGTGTAAGAATACAATGACTACTGCATTTTCAGCGAAATGTGTCGATACGCGATAGTCTGAACGATTGACTTGCTCTGGAATTACTGAGCAGAAACAGGCGTGGAAGACCTACTAGAAACAAGGCCAAGAAGTATTAAAAGTTCGTTTTCACAAGGCGTGAAACGACGGCGCAAACACTGTGAAAGACGAAGAGAACTGGAGCAAACAGAGTAAGGCTGCGGGAAATTTTTATTGATGAGTAAGTAACTTGGTGTTTTATGCCCAGTCAACCATTACGGTTATATCAGGGCGATTTAAAAAAAAAAAAAATTAATTGATGAATCAACACGAACGCACTCGCACAACTCAACCGTGTGAAAATTCCGGTGTCAACAACATTGTACCAACACATTATGCTGTTTTCTATAATGAGACAGTGCTGCATTCAGTCTGTCCGTTTCCAAGCCATCTCGTCTTTACAGCCAACAACACGTTCAAATAACACGCAGACACAATTTCGACTGCCAACCCGACTTAGGCCTACTGCTCGGTCTCGTGCGCCTTGTCCTCTGCTGGGATTCTCACGTGTCACGTAGTCCTCCTTGCACGTTCTGCGCTATACGGTGCAGGCTAGATACGTGTGCTAAAGCATAGCAATAGGACAGGCCTTTTCGAACATTCGGACTGTATGATGATGTTTAATCCTGAATGCACGTTCTGCCCTATACGGTGCAGGCTAGATACGTGTGCAGAAGCATAGCAATAGGACAGGCCTTTTCGAACATTCGGACTGTATGATGATGTTCAATCCTGACTGCACGTTCTGCCCTGTACAGTTCAGGCTAGATACGTGTGCTAAAGCATAGCAATAGGACGGGCCTTTTCGAACATTCGGACTGTATGATGATGTTTAATCCTGACTGCACGTTCTGCCCTATACAGTTCAGGCTAGATAGTGTGCTAAAGCATAGCAATAGGACAAGCCTTTCTGAACATTCTGACTGTATGGTGATGTTTAATCCTGACTGCACGTTCTGCCCTATACATTGCGGGCTAGATAGGTGTGCTAAATCATAGCAATAGGACAAACCTTTTTGAACATTCCGACTATATGGTGATGTTTAATCCTGACTGCACGTTCTGCCCTGTACAGTTCAGGATAGATACGTGCGCAGAAGCATAGCAACAGGAAAGGCCTTTTCGAACATCCCGATTGTATGATGATGTTTAATCCTGATTGCACGTTCTGCCCTATACAGTGCAAGCTAGCTTCGTGTGCAAAAGCAAAGGTGGGAGAGCAGTGAAGGATTTCAACGGCCGTAGTGAGGACGTGCGCATGCCGTGCAAGTACCACGCCGTGCGACAGGTGTGCGGGGACTACTTCATTAATTTGACCCCCGGCAATCGCTACATGTACCCCAAGTACCGTCTCGACACCCTCTGGCTCGGAGTGGCAAATGCCAGCGACCGCGATCAGTACTGGAACGGCAGGACCAGCAACAAACTGGCTGTGAAGGTTAAAAGTAGTAGTAGCAGTAGTAGTAGTAGTAGTGGTGGTGGTGGTGGTGGTGGTGGTGGTGGTGGTAGTAGTAGTAGTAGTAGTTGTAACAGATTGTTTATGGCGCATAGTAGCAGTAGTAGTAGTAGTAATTGTAACAGATTGTTTATGGCGCACCATCTCGTAAGAGCCTGGGCGCTTGTAACCAAGGCGTACAGATGCGTGCATGCATCACACACACACAGACACACATACACACACACACACACACACATACACACACACACGCGCGCGCGCGCGCGCGCGCACACACGTACGTACGTACGCACACACACGCACGCACGTGCACACGCACGCACGCACGCACGCACGACACACACACACACACACACACACACACGCACGCACACATGCACGCACGCACACACGGAACGGAGAGTACGAGACAGGAAGACAAGGAAGACAAAGGTGGCTGAAACGGAGGGTAGGCCTATGCATACCACGGGGGAGGGGGGGGGGGGGTCCTTTTTTGAGGATGTATTAAGTACCTTTGGCGTCTCCGTATAGTAATCTGTCTCCAGATAATCTTGAAAATTATCCTTTCTTTCACTGGCCACCAATGAAGCGCTTTCAGAAGTGGTCTAACGTGTTCATGCCTGCTTTTGCCATATGCACCTTTCGCTACGTGGTTCTGACCTTTTTGCAGCCTGTACATCTGATCAGTTGATGTCAACGAACAAAGAGCTGCAACCGGCTGAGAACAAGGGAGCACATTAGATGAGCAGTGGGTTTCGCCGTCAGGAGATAGCGGATACAGCTAATTTCTCTGATCTCGAATATGTTTTACGACTGAAGAGCTGTGGCCTCACCGAGGCCATAGGGGGTGGGGGGGGGGGGGGGGGGGGGGGTTGAGTCAGCGTCACGCTGGCCGCCTTAGGGGAGGGCGTTAGGCTGCAGAGGAAGAGGATTGAAGAGCTAATTTGGGTATAGCTTTAGATTTGGGAAGAGTTTCAAACGTGCGTTACATAGGGAGGTGTTTGTTCATCGAGAGTCGAGCCTGTGCGGATGACAGGACGCTAAAATCCAATTGCTAGCCACCATTGCCTTTTGAGGGCCTGCTGGCTTTAACATGTAGCCTGGCTATCCGCATGTTTATTATGGATCAGTCCTCAAAGTATTAGAGAAGTGGAAGGTACACCTTAGATGTAAACGCCTTTCTTTCTCCAACAGTTCTTCAATGGCATGAAAAACGAATTCTTCAACACGAAAGGATCCAGCAAAGGTTACACGTTCGACTATCTCATGAAGGTGGGCCGAGAGGGAACCGAAGTCTACGCTATGGCCAAAAATGGTGACTTCAAGGTCACCTTCCGGCCCTGGGATCCCAAGAACAATAAGTTCTCCAAATCGGACTGGAGCTTCGAGTGCTTACGGGACAGCCCATTGGCCGGCTTTCCAACACAAATCTGCGGTAAGCTGAACTATTTAGTTGCACCAACTCGGAACTCGTAGTAATGCCATGCGCCCGTAGTTACCGCCGCTTCCCTATTACCTGTAACCACACGACACTCGGGATCACACGGAAAACCCGTCCGCCAAAATGAACACAGCTAAAAGGTAGTGAGAGAATTAAAAAACAAAACAAAACAAAAAACAGTTAAAGGTGAATGGATCGGGAAGGTAGAAATTAGGACAAACAAGAAATTCTTGGCAGTGGGTAAAGCATGCGCGGGTCTGTTCTGACCTACTCCAGCATTTGAAGAGAGAACCTTTGTCAGCTCTGGGTTCTCAACAAAGGGGACCTTAATTTCTGCGTCCGCAGTATCCCATTGCGGATCGTTGTTGATGAAACATTGAAACTATATACTATGTGGACATATTCATTGCAGTCTACATGCAGACGAAGTCCACAATGACTCAGCCAAGACTGAACTCATTTGCAGTTTTCTCTGTTGTACGTTTTGGCCACAGAAACGGGAGAAAACAAAAAAACAAAGCTTTTAAAGTTGGGGAAAACACGGCCGCGGGAGCAGCCATTTCGTTTCTGGCAAACACAAACAAGGCACAAGTGTCTGTTACGTCGTTAGTATAACCTTTTCTATTCTTCATTTGGAAACAGCGAGCCAACATGTCTGCGTCCTGCTGAGCTCAAATCGGAAGCCAAAAAGTACTTCTGTTGCAAACATCTTGATAAGAAAACCACACGAAGCCTGCAAATCGAAATATTTGCGCATTTTCAGCCCCACTTGCTTCTTCGCTGGGAGTCATTTCAAGATAAATATCTGATGACGTTATCGGACACAAACGTTGACCTTTGCTTTTAGTTTTCTCCCGTTTCTGTGGCCAAAATGTTGAACAGAGAAAATTGCAGTCCACATGCAGACGAAGTCCACAATGACTCAGCCAAGACTGAACTCATTTGTTGCACGTTTTGGCCACAGATGGTGGTGACAGTGTAGCTTTAGGTTTAGTTCTCCTTCTCCCACTTCCTGGGATCTCGGTCGCCACCAGTACCTCTCCGGGGACAACTCGACGTTAAACAAATTTAACGAAACCTAACCAGCATGATACGATCGTCATGAAGTAACCTTTTCGTGATGTTTCTCAAGAATGTATAGTTGTCACCAGTTAAAGACTTGTGATAGTGTTGATCTTTTCTGATCTTTTTTTATTCTGCATTTTTACGCATAATCATACTTAACATGCGGAATTGATATATGTAATCAGAGAGAGAGAGAGAGCGAGGGGGGACGGGGGGGGGGGGGGGGGGTGGGGGGGGGGGGTCTTGGCATAAGGGCATAAACTAATGACCGTATTACTCCGTCTACATCCACTCATTCCCGCCCAATGCCTGGCTGGACAGGAGGAACAGTTAAGACTGAGACGCAAGACTTCGCTGTCAACGTTCTCGGCGTATCAAAAAAATCCAGAGAAGAGGCCATCTACTACACTGTCTTCACTGACAAAGAACTCGGCAAGGCACAGACGTAAGTATGGGCGAATGAATGAGCTAGTGGGTGAGTGCGTGTGTGTGTGTGTGTGTGTGTGTGTGTGTGTGTGTGTGTGTGTGTGTGTGTGTGTGTGTGTGTGTGATTGGAATGCAGAAGGATGGGGCAGGGCAACAGTGGGCAGCATGCAGAACGGTTAGCTAGTTAGTCCTTGGATTTTAAACGTCCCGTCAACCACACGCTGTAAGTTCAGGACGAATCACACATTCAAGATTCTTTCTCGCCAGTTCCGAACCAGCTCACTGATTTGTCTAATTCACTGTCACAACGTGCCAGCCAGCCATCTATCGATGCACAATAACACCTGTTTTGGTACGTGTTTATATTCCGTATGCGCTCACCACGACCGGAACCTGCTGAAATCTCTTGTGACTGTGATCAGGGTAAAAAATTAACCTATTTTATTTTCGCGGCTCACACGGGAAAGTGTCAGCCAAAACGAACGGTTAAAAAGCAGGGAGAGGGTTTGGAAAAAAAACTGACCGTGAATGGACCGCCGGGAATATAAAAATTAGGACAAAGAAGAGATTCGTGGCTTATTCCTGGCATAAAATTAGTGGAGAACATTTGTCTGCTCTGGATTCTCATCAAAGGGGACATTAATTTATGCGGATACCCTAAAGCGGGAGAACAGAACGGTGGAGACGGGACTGACTGAAGCTGATGTTATTAAATATTAAACGTATAAGGAAGAGGGTAGATCCAGATCGAAAAAAGGAAACACGAAAGCGTGCCTACGAAAAGGAAAGAGCTACATGTACACCAGAGAGTAATGCTTTCTTTTTAATGAACGAATCTAGTCCGTTGAGTGCTTTTACAGCTAGCGGTCAAACGATAGTCTCTGAAAGCTGTCTGTACACTAAAAAAGAAAAAGAGAGAAGAAGATGAAAACTATTCCCTTCAGAGAGAACCTGCTTGGGGGCATAAGGGCCTGTTGTGGCAGTGACAAAACATGTCAAATTTGATGCACTGCCTGCACGTTTTGTCACCACGTGGTGTTAAAACGTACCGAAACGTTCACTCGCTGCACGGTTTGTCACCACGTGGTGTTAAAACGTACCGAAACGTTCACTCGCTGCACGGTTTGTCACCACGTGGTGTTAAAACGTACCGAAACGTTCACTCGCTGCACGGTTTGTCACCACGTGGTGTTAAAACGTACCGAAACGTTCACTCGCTGCACGATTTGTCACCACGTGGTGTTAAAACGTGCCGAAACGTTCACTCGCTGCACGATTTGTCACTCCTTTGCTAGTACCACTATGTCTTTCCTCTTCCCTATGTGTGTGTGTGTGTGTGTGTGTGTGTGTGTGTGTGTGTGTGTTATTAGACTACAAGGCTACGGCTTCCTGTAGCTCTGTGGGCTGTGTCAAATATGATTATATAGAGACCGAATGATCATGTGTTGTATACGTCCTGTAGGTATGTATGGTGCAATGATTGGTACGGTTTGATGAGGTTGAATGTAAACGTGGACTGACTTGGTTGTGATGACTGTTTTTTGTTAGAATGTTTCATTTTACAGAGCCTACTGAAGTTTCACAGCACAATATGCGCCCAACTTTTGGCGGTATATGCAGCTATTAACGAAGTGCACAATGAATTGTTTTCATGTATCCAGAAACCCTCTGTGCGAGGAGGCAACCAACATCCTGGTGGACAACTGCACGGAAGAAGCAAGGAAGATGGCAATCACCACTTGCAAACAGATTCTGCACAGTCAGAACCACCTGGAATGTGTGACCAAGTACTCTTGTGACCCCATGGAAGTCTATGTGGTCAGTACTCGTGGTAGTGGTGATGAGTGTGCGCGGGTGGGGGTGGGGGTGGGGGTAGGGGTTCAGGGAGTGGAGGGAGGGCAGTGTATCAGTGTGTGCGAATGTATGTACGTGTGTGCAGACGGTGTGGGTGGGTGGGGGGGGGGGGGGGGGGGGGGGTGTGGAGTGGATGGGTGCGTGCGTGCGTGCGTGGAGACGGTGTTACGCCTATCCTTCTGAGAAGAGGTATTTTCTCTAAATATCCCATGCATTCACTGACCACGTATATTGCCATATTATGCCAGTATACCACCTTCCAGAGGCGATCCTATGCAGCTGACCAGACGCTAAAATCCAAGAACTAACTAACCGTTCATCGATTAAAGGTTGGATTGGGCTAACAATTGACCTATCGCCACCCTCCTACTGACACAAGCTTTAGCCAATCAGCGTCTGCGTACAAACACACCTCCTATAAACCCGTCAGCTGCCCAAGTACCGTTGTAATACAAAGAAGCCACGCGCCAGTGCCGCTGTCCAAAACAATGATCATGCGTCTGTGACTTGTGCAGTTCCAAGTGCGAATTTGGACACACGTCATACGTTGTTCACTCCGCTTATCTAAGTGCGAAGCTATCTGTCTGAAAGCGTGAGATCGAACTCACACACTACTTTGTTCACTCCGCTTGTCAAATTGGGCGGAGCTACGAGTCTAAAAGCGAGAGGTCAAACACACGTCATACGTTGTTCACTCTGCTTGTCTAAGTGGGCGGAGCTATCAGTCTGAAAGCGAGAGATCGAACTCACGTAATACGTTCACTCCGTTTAAGTGGGCGGGGCTTATCTGTCTATAAGCGAGAGGTCAAACACACGTTATACGTTGCTCACTCCGCTTGTCTAAGTGGACGGAGCTATCCGTCTAAAAGCGAGAGATCGAACTCACGCAGTACGTTGTTCGCTCCGCTTGTCTAAGTGGGCGGAACTATCAGTCTATAAGCTAGAGTCAATAGCGCCGGCGCAGGATTAGCGGAACCAGTTGAGCTCAGCCCTTCAAAGAGGAGCAGCATCGACGACTTGTTCCAACAAACGTCTGTATTTCTGCCATACGAGGGGCACTGAATGCCTTAAACGTAATTAGTACAGAACGAAACTTTTGGCTTTCTAACTGTAAAAGTTCTTTTGCCCAGTGAGTTGTTCATCTCCTAGTTGCGTGTCTGAATGAATTCTGAGTCGATGGAGCGCGAGCATGACGGCCACAAGGTCATGTCTCTCACATTATTGCCAGTCAACAAAAGTAACACTGTAGGAGTGCGTCTCAGTTGCCAGCGTGTACCTGCAGAGAACTGTAGGTGGGCGGATTTGGGGGCACGGAGCACTGACATCCACTAAGAATGTCCAACGTATGGTTCGAATAGACGACGATAACAAAGCTCCCAAAGTCGAAAACATTGAAAATAATTATGTCGTCAAATAACATGACGTTCGAATGCTTAGGTCCTACGCACGTCACCTTGATCACATATATCAAAAATATGCAATTGCGCCCCCCCCCAAAAAAAAAAAACACAAAAAAACACCACAAAAAAAACACGCCGCTCTCCAAATCCACAGAAGTTCGTGGGCACACGTGACCAGAGGGGCTGTACCTCGCATGTTGACGTTTAAAAACAGAACCGAAGAGAAAACACAAACTGGCCTGAAATAGAAACAGTGTAGTCATTTCCACTTGCAGGCTTAGTTTGGTTCTTCTGACTACAGAAGAAGTACTTGTTTCGCTCCGGATCTGAGCTTAACAGGGCGTGTTGGTTCGCTCTTCACAGATGAAGAACAGAAAAGGGCAGACTCGTGACGAATTTGATACTTTTGACTGGATTAAGTTCCGCTCATGTTCACCACGTCACAGACAGATTGTTGGCAGCACTCATTGTCATGTTTTCGCGACTTTTAAACGTCGGCGAGTGTGTGTGTGTGGTGAGCGCATGTGTGTGTGTGTGTGTGTGTGTGTGTGTGTGTGTGTGTGTGTGTGTGTGTGTGTTGTGTGTTTAATAATAATCATGTGCCGCACACGTCATAATTAAACCTCTCTCTCTCTGTCTGTCTCTATTCCTATCTATAGGACTCACGGTGCTTATTCTGTATGATTCCCCCTTTAGGGCAAGATCACAACTGTCATTTGTTTATCCGCCACCAAAATCATATGCTTGTAGTCTTCTGTCCATCACTGAGGAAACAGTGCATGATCACTGCTAAAGTGACACTCTAGCGCAAACTCCAAGCACTGGTTTAATTACGACATCTTTCCTTCAACTTTGGAGGAAGGTGCCGGAAAGCGATGATCGGTGTGTGACTTTAGCTCTCTGTTCGTCTGTCCACCAGAACTGCCTGCGCTGGGTGTGTGGCGGATTCCAGCATGACGACGCCTGCTACAATCTGGCCACCGGCATTGACATGTGTCGTGAATTCAAATCCGGAAACCTCACCCAAAAGGTGATGGAGACCAACTGCTACAAGGATTTCATCCCCATCGACAACGACGCACTCAAGAAATTCTAAGCCCATGACTGACCAGGAGATGAAATCTGTAGCTGGATCAGTTCCATTGATAAGCTGGTCGGCTGTGTCTGGTGAGCAGAGCATTAGTCTGACATAATAATATTATGTAGCCTACTTTTTCTGTAATTAAAGAATTGAATCCCCTGCAGACAATTCGGATTGTCTTGCTGTAATAATTATCAGGACAGGCTGCAGCAGCAGCACGAGCAGCGTCACGCAGTGTTACCGGTGCGCACGATGATTTTACGTAGTGTTAATTAGTATACCTGCCACCCTGCAGTGGGGAATGTGCATTCCCTTTGACCAGTCAGCCAGGGAAACGTTTCAACTCTTTGAAGTGACAAACTTTCTTTTTTCTTCCAAAGTAAATTCCATAATGCCATGTTGCATAAAAATAACAGCCTATAAAAAAAAAGATGAAGAAAGACCCTTACAAAATTGAAACCAAAAAGGGCAGAACAGTGTATTGGAACAGAATAGTACAACAATGAACCACGAGATCTGATCCCTCATTTGACTTTTGAGATAATAGTAAACACCTTACTCTTGCCCTTCAGAAGCATACACAAACTGAAACTGTTCAATCGATCATTCTTCTCTAATTTGTTCCCAAGTACATTTGCTGGCCAACTTACCTTGATGACGAGTAATTGACTGATTTCTTAAACTGCATCACATTCCACGCGAAAATAGCCAAGCATTCTCCTTGGGGGTAATGTAAGATTATTTTCTTACTCTTCCTATTCTCTCTGAAGACTTAGAAAATTAAAGAAAATGAGCATTCAGATTTAATTTGTATGTTTGTTTTTTGGAATACTCAGGCGGGTATTTCAGCTTGCTATAAACACTCCCTCTCGGCTCTCTCTGTCTGATATGCTATTGTATGTTGACTCCTTTTCTTTCCACGCTCCAACGTTTCTCATCACATGTGTGTGCGTGCGATCGTGTGCGTACGTGCGTGCATGCGTGCGTGTGCGTGCGTGCGTGCGTGCGTGCGTGCGTGCGTGCGTGTGTGTGTGTGTGTGTGTGTGCATGCGTGTGAACGTGTGCGTGTGTGTGTGTATGCATGCGAGTGAACGTGTGTGTACAAAGGTGCGTGTACACAAGTAATACATAATGCACTCATTCACCATTCCATTGTCGGCATTTAATGTGGATAGTATTCAAAAACAGGATCCATTGATACACTTTTCCTCAAAGATAACATGAAGAGCTCAGTTGACTCGTATTCAAATCTAAAAGCAAAATTTAGATTACCTGTTACAAATTTTTGTTAACAGTGAAAATGGTTCAAGGTCATAGAAACTGGTATGAAAATGGTACAGAAATTGTAAAGCTCTATTGTGGTTATCTGAGGTTTCAAAAGTATGTGTCTTTTTTTCTCCCAGTTTCTATTTTTTTTTAAAGAAAGAACGAATGTCCACTTTTAAGTTTTTTGCTCTGACTGGATGCATATGAAAAAACATAAAGAATTGTGTGCATTACCTTGTCCATACATGTAACAATGGCACTGCTCAGTGCAGGTCATCATGCAAAGTTTGAAAGGTACTGGTACTGATCAGAGTCTCTGATAAAAGGCCAAGATCAATTTTTTTGCCTCAACCAGTCTCACGACCGGACACATGGATAAACAAATACTCATCCTCACAAAGACTCACTTTTCATGCAAGCCAATAATGTTGATAAAAGCAACAACAACAGTGATGCATTTTCTTCATCTGTATATGACTTTGGAATGATATGCTGAATAATACTGCAAACAAACTCAAATGAAGGAAAGAAAGCATACAAGTAAAAAAAAAAAAAAAAGCAGACGGAACACAATCAGATTTCTTTCCAATGTAAGCAGCACGTACCAATTTGTTCCAATTCTTTCCTCTAACAAAGAAACTGAAAAGGGGGAGAGTGGGACTAACAACCATATATGTTCAAAAGAAACAAGATGAAATAAATGAATATATTCTGACCATTTTGGAGGTTGAATGGCAATTTAATGCAAGGCCTACCACTTGCAGTCATGGAAGACTACAAACTCCAAGCACTGGTTGAGGACATCCCTCCTCCAACCACTGTCATTACCCCATATATAGGTATTGAAAAGTTGTCAGCTAATGCACAGTTCTTCATTGGTGCTCAAATACCAGTAAGTTTGTATCAAATTATACCAGGTGTTTCTTTTAGAACCACACTCGGTGCTTATGCCAGCTGTGCACAACTAAAACCAAAATTGTCTGAATCGAGATGGAACTTTTTCACTCAAGGTGGTCGTGCCTGAAGTTGACGTGTGTGCTTGGACACTGTGCTGCTTCCACTGTCTTATTAGTAGCCAGGCCTTTCAGAGGGCGCTGACAGGGTCGGTGGACATGCAGCTGTGCAGAGATAAAGAGTGCCCCTTCAGTGGCGTAATCAGTTCTGGCAGAGGTTGGAGGAAGGTGCTGGAAAGCGATGCTCAGAGTGTGGGAGGACTAGTATAGGCACAAAAAAAAAAATGGAATAACAAAAGCAGATAACCCCTCATTATACAACACCACAATGTAAAACGAATAAACTCACTGACAATATCACAGTTAATCTACCAGTTTTTCTTCAAATACAACAGGCCGATACAAAGGAAAAGCTCTCTGCAACACAAGCTGCACATATTATAATCTTATAATGCAGAAGCCTTTGTCCATCCGTGTCACCACTGTGCCTGATTTGGTGCCTGACCCACTGATCCTAGTGATATAACACTTGGCCTGAAGATTTCTTGGGACATGAGGGTCCTGTGTACGTATAGTATGGGTACCATCTCTTTTGCTAATGAACACAATAATGCTAAAGATTATTGAAGCAAACTAAGGAGCCTCCGAGTCAAGTAAAGAGAGGGCCACAATGGCTTAACTGTGTCCTCATTTGTCACGTAGCTCTGTGGTTATCACTCTGGACTCTTGCCAGCGATCTCAAGTTCAAATCTTCATGGAACCCAAATTATTTCTTTTTTCATTATTTTTATGTTCACATGTAACACCAACGTCTGAAAGTGCAGAACCTTTTCCCTTTTCTCATTTTGTGCTTGTGTCTGTGTCAACACCAACATCATTGAAAATAGCTTCTGTGGTTCCATTCCAGTGGCAGGACTGGCTGAAGTGGGTATTTTGCTAGTGATATATTGGCATTTCCTATGATGTACGCACAGGTGGAATTCATCAGACACATGCACAGCTGTGCTCTGACTGCTAATGCCACAAAAGCCATTAAAAATTAAGTTTTAAGTGAAACTGTCACATTGGGAAAAATGTTATCATCTCAGCATCTGTCAGCTGTTTTGAATACTTCTTGAAACAAATAATGAAACAGATACAAGGACCAGTGCGTACCAGGACACTGTCCAATTCACCACTAATTTCAAAAAGCCTGTGTAATCAATTCATGACTAGAAATCAATGTTAAATGGGGACCACTTCTCCAGTCAACTCACAATCCAAAAAAAAAAGTCTGAAGGCTTTAAAGTGGTCCATGATAACCAAATGTGTAAGAACAGGTACAGCTCAGTAGAGATCATTGTGAAATATTCCAAAGATCTTGCTACAGACACCTCTGAAAAAGTGACAACACTGAGGTATTTACTGAGACAGGAAACTCATTACTTTGTTAATCTCCCTTAGATACATGTGTACCAATCACATAGCCTCCACACAAAATAGCCAACATTAATTTTTTTGTAAAACCAAGACAAGCTAATTGTCCCATCTCCCTTCAGTGCATGCCCAAGCTAAAGACAGTCTGTGCATAATCCTGTCTGATTATACTGTGCTGGAGCCATACAAGCTGTCAACTTGATCAGATCCGAGAAGAATTTATAGAGAACACTTTCAGTTCACCTAACATCACATGACCACAAAATCAGGTGAAGTGTAATATTCAAAGAAGGTGTAATGCTCAATTAAGTTTATGAATACGCGAAGCTTAAAAGATCTTTTTTTACAGTGAAAAAAAAAAAAAGAGAAAAAAAAGGAGCCATTAGGGCATTACACATTCTGCCATGGATGGCATCATGGCCAGCTGAATATAGTCATCATTACAAACTTGTGTGATATTCCATGTGCCATGCAGTGTTTAGGTATGGTAAACCTTCACTTTAAGACCACGTTAAACATCACAAAGGCATAGATTTCAAAGAGAGATGCTCTTTGACTTTGGTGAGGAGCCATTAACATTATGATGGAAATGATTACAGAACCTGAGCTTGGAATACACTTATCCACCTACCATTGAGGTCCAGTGACTGGCTACAATGATGGATGCTTCTGTACCATAAAGCGCCATGTTAGCATTTGGGTATAAATTATGTGGAATGTCAATGGAGACATTTGGGTATGCATGCATGGAACGCAACTGTCCAGGAGCATGAAAGTCATCAGTTTAACGTGAGACTGCGAAGGGCTTAGTGTGTAAAGATAATCAAGACTCCATCAACTTAACTAACTGCATATGTCAAATAAGGGTGATACACAAGACATCAAATTACATTTTACTGACTGGCTACAAAATGAATTGATGAGCTGTTTTGTTATTCACACACAGCTGACATCAAAAACACTGTTGTTTTTGTTAAGATTACATTGCTCTTCTTAACATTCCAAATAAGGCAGGGTATGAAATCACATAGCATATATAAAAGCTGAAAAGCAAAAACACAAACCAAAAAACAATTAACTGCAAGGAACCAAACAAAATTAGAACAAAAAACAACAACCATGACTCATTTCTCATACAGTGTGCATGCTTACAAACATACTGTAGTAGTTGTAGCAGGAGTAATTACAATAATTTTGATGAAAATTAAAAACAAAACAACAACAACCATGACTCATTTCTCATACAGTGTTCATGGCATATATATGGCAGGCTACTTACAATACTTGAACATACTGTAGTAGTAGTAGGAGTAATTACAATCATTTTGATGACAATAGTGTTAATAAGCACCTCATCTCTGAATAAGCCCAAAGCTTACTTCATCAGAACGCCTATTCCAACATCGCAGTGCATGGTGATACAATATCACAAGGTGTATCAAGCCAGTTCAACAAAAAGGCACAGCATTTCTTTGGAAGAAGCATACTCTCTGCAGTCTTTGCCAAGTTTGACAACAGAGTGCTTCTATTGGTTACAGATAAAATTGGGGTGGGTGGGCAGTGAGGTATCAAACCAAATTCTGCAGGACTAGAGTATGACCTGGTTTACACACAGTGGTAATGACCTTAGAACTTTGAAAATTGGAGAGCATTTTAACACTAACTTCTACACTAAAGTTACATGCAATCACATCCTCAACAAAGATATATATATATAGTTTTTAAATAAACACACACACACACAAATCCCAGCAGAATCATGAAAAAGGAGCTGCAGAAATGTACCCAAGAAGATAAAAGAAAAGTACACATGAAGTGACAAAGTGAAAGATTACTGATGCCAGGCTGGTGTGTGATTTCATGAACACTATTCATATTTAACATTCTATCAACAGTGATTTTGTTTGTTTGCAATCCTCAGCTAAAACTCTGAGGCTTACTAATGTTGGGCAATGACGTAGAGTGTGACACCCCTTCCCCACACTTACACAAACTGTCACACATACAAAAGCAATGCTACCTAAGGTAGCTATACCTGGATTTCAAGGATTTCAATCATGGAATTTGTTATGCCATAAAGCTTGCTGTAGTTAAAAGCTATCCTGACATGGATCTCTTAACACCAATTCTGCTTTATTCCCAGTGTTAATTCCCAGTGTTTTGGCTAGGTACAATCAGATTGCTCTGGGCCATTCATCAACAGTAATTTTTATACAAATACAAAATGGTGGGTGAGAGCAATCCTGACATGGAACTCTTGAAATACATTTTGTGTTAGCCCCAATGTTTTGGCAAGATATTATCAGAATAGATTACTCAGGGCCATTCATCAACAGCCATTTCCATACAAATGTAAAAAAAAGAATTTGATTTAATTGCTTCTCACAATCACTCAAAAACAGAGCCCCAATCCAAAAAACTCTTAAGTGAATGATGATGCCAATGACTCATTAACAAGATTCCACTTAGGCTGACCTTTGCCAATCAAGTTTTTTCATGAATTCCCCCCCCCCCCCCCTTTCAAATATTCCAGGCCTGAAATACAGAAGGAAAATAGAGGTCTTTTACTTCTACTTCTGGTGCATGGTGGTTGAATGAACACAGAACCTGCGCTGAGACAGCAGCATTTCACATGGCACCAGCCATGCAACAACCAGAGAGTGCTACCAGTACACCACTTCTGTGGATATTAATAATATGCACCAAGAAAGGATAGTCACTCATTCAGAATAACATGCGACATGTGCACAGAGTCCGCTCGAGAACTGCGAATAGCATTATATAAAAGCTATGAATAATGAATAATAATACTTCCAGATTATCTGTGTGCACCAAAACGGTAATCCCTCTCAGTGGCTGCAACTCTGGGGTTAAGCACAAGAACATGTAGCACCTAGCTGATTCAAATTGCAAACCTAATGCAATGCTGGTCAGCTTCATCACACGACAATTATGATACCACTAGCAGTGGGTGGGTGTCGGAATACATACACTTATTTTGATAACTTTTTGTTCCTCTTCTTCAAACCATTGTGTATCAACAACAACAAAAACAATAATAATTATGCATTTAATTTCATTCATTCAAAATCATTTTCAGCTGCGGTTTCCATAGTAAGCAATCATTCTAGCGAAAAAAAAAGAACAAACAAATACCCTCCCAAAAAAGGGCCAGAAAAAGAAGAAAGAATTATATACGCACATGATGACTCACACTCAAATTCTGAAGGTATATCTGTCTTCAACTGAGAAAAAGCTAAAAAGCTCAAATACTTAACAGCTGATGCTTATGAGCATGTCCATCAATATCACATTATGATCATTTGAGTTCTAAACCTAATCTGAAGTACATGTCATGAAAAATAAAACTCTCAGCTTCCATCTTTTTGCTGTCACTGTAACTCTGAACTTTGAAAAAGGCCACCAATCTGGTATGAAAGTGTAAAGCTCAATGCAGGTGACCCTCATACAGAAGACTGAAAGTCCTCACTTAAGCAGTCTTCAAGAGAGCGCCAACACTAAAGTCCTCACTTAAACAGTCTTCAAGAGAGCGTCAACACTAAAGTCCTCACTTAAGCAGTCTTCAAGAGAGCGTCAACACTAAAGTCCTCACTTAAGCAGTCTTCAAGAGAGCGCCAACACTAAAGTCCTCACTTAAGCAGTCTTCAAGAGAGCGCCAACACTAAAGTCCTCACTTAAGCAGTCTTCAAGAGAGCGCCAACACTAAAGTCCTCACTTAAGCAGTCTTCAAGAGAGCGCCAACACTAAAGTCCTCACTTAAGCAGTCTTCAAGAGAGCGCCAACACTAAAGTCCTCACTTAAGCAGTCTTCAAGAGAGCGCCAACACTAAAGTCCTCACTTAAGCAGTCTTCAAGAGAGCGCCAACACTAAAGTTTCTATAATCTGGATATATAATCATCTTTAAATACATGCAAAATTCATGAAAATCAGTTGAGGTATCTTCCATCATTCAAACCTGAAATTAGACCAAAAGAAAACTTACCGAGAAAACACAACAGTGCGATCAGGGTCATCAAAATAGGTACAAATGTGTGAAACTCACAAGAGTTTATAAACTGAAACACTTTGAAAGACCCCACTTAAACAGTGTCCAAATGATAAAATATTAAAAAAGCCAACAGGTTTTTGACAAATCACAAAAGTATCAGTTATTTACCACAGACAGATATATATATATATATATATATATATATATATATATATATATATATATATATATATATCAAAGTAAAAAATACATGTGTGATCTAGTCCATGCACTCAACCACCATATAACAATGCATGATTTAGCCATATACTGAAACTCATCTCAAGGCTGAACTTGATGAAATAAGGATTTACTGTCAAATACAACTCTCATTCTGAAATACTTTATGCCACTGTGACCTTGCAATTAGGTCATGACCACTAAAAGCGGTGTGGACAGGTAATGTTGATTAACTACAAACATGTAAAGTTTGACAATGATGACATCCCAGAAAATCACAATGCTAAGGTTTGTGACATGCCCATCCAAATGGACTAACACTTATGACATACTTACACTGTTTTATGAGAGTTAAAAAAAAATGTATTAAAAAAATCCACTGACAACAACAAAGCATGCTTATAACAACTTGTAAAAACAAACCTGCATGGTTTTATCATTACATACTGACACTGTTTTATGACAGGTAAAAAATAATTCCACTGACAACAACAAAGCATGCTTATAACAACTTGTAAAAACAAACCTACATGACCCCCCTCCCCAAACCCCCATCTAACAGCAATCTTTCTTTCCATGAGAAAGAAGGAAAATCAGGCAGCAGCATCAACAACAAACAGTACCATATCTCATATGATCAAGCAGACTGTTAAAATCAAGATGGATCTGTGGTCAACCAAACCTACAACTAGCACTCTTTCTCTACATAAAAAGTAAAAAAATCAAGCAGCAAATAGTACCGTTTCTGATAATTACAATCAGGCAGACTGTGAAAATCAAAATGGGTCTGCAGTCTTTCAGCTGTGCAACCAAACCTACCACTCCACCCATGAGCAGAACCGGAGCATCCCCTGCTGCCCTCAGTTAGCGAAGATCTCTCCCATGGGGATCCAGACAGTTTTGGGCTGAGTGGAGTGGAAGAGGAACTCCTCCCCTCCACCCTGAAGGCCATCCCCAAAATCCCTGTCCTGTCCATTGTTGACCCAGGTCCTCTTCAGGTTTTCTGCCGCTGCATGCTCAACAAACTTGGACCCCTCTGCGGTGCCAAAGTACCAGACGGCATGCACATCATGGTGTTCAGCCAGCACGCGGGTTAGGTGGTCCCGGTTCCCTGTCAGAATGTTGACCACGCCACCAGGAACATCAGACGTATCGAAAACCTGCAAAAAGTCACAAGGGGTTGGGGGTGAAATTATGTAAACTGAAGTAAAAAAATTATAATTAAATCTCCTCCCCCCTTCCAAGACCACACACACACACACACACACACACACACACAGCTAAGTGCTCTTACTATCAAGGCAGGCTATGCTGTATAAATTATAAATGGGGTGCCTAGGTAACCAATAATAAATCATGTCTGGACAACCAACACACCCAGAGGTATCCAGTCATTCGGGGGTAAGAAAAATGTAGAAAGCAGAAAAAAAAGTTGAAACGGGAAATGACAAAGAATAGGAGGAGATTAAGAGGAAAAACAAGGAAGACAAACTTACATGGTAGAGTTGTAAAGCTGCCAGAGGGTATTTTTCACTGGGAATGAGGATGACAGCATTGCCCCTGCACACAGCTGCAGCAAACAGCGACACAAAGGCCAGCAATGGGTGCGAGTCTGGGCAGGCCACTCCAATGACACCCACTGCCTCATTTGTCTCAAACACCCTTCCATACATTGGAACCTCCTGCAAAAAGAAAGAAAAAAGTAACAGCTAAATATACAACAGTCTTATTATGGTACATGATGTTTTTGTCTGAAACTGGCAAATCTCACGCTGAACTCACTTGCTCGCTAAACCTTTTACTATTTGTTTTGTTTGTCTGTGTATATTAGTTTTTGCTTCTAGCATGGCATCTGGTGCAACAGTGAGCATTCCTTATTTCACTTGCTGATCAACACCAGATGTGATCTTGTTTAGACAGAGCTTCCACTTGCTGCTGGACCCAGGTTACAGAGTATCTCCAGCAAGTCACACAAAATGGTCAGTTTGAGCTGGTACATGGTACCGGTGATTTCATTGTTTACCAGAGGAGGGCAAAAAAGGAAGAAGACAGAATTTGTGATCGCAAATCATTCCTACCTGCACTGAGCCGCCATACTTGTCACAGTAGGCTGCCCAAAAGAACAGCCTTTCCAGGGCCAGCTCTACCTCTTTGTGACCTTGGCCTTTAGGCTGGCCGGTCATGGTCTCCAGGCATTCAGCAAGGCTGTCCTTTTGCAGCTCCATGTTTTCCGCTATGTAATACAAAATCTGAGCTCTGTTGTGACCCACCCGTTTGCTCCACCTGAGAGGAGGAAAAAAAAGAGTAGGGATGAACAAATGTTCTCACCAAGTGTGGAATACTGCATACAGAATATCAGAAGTGCAGATACAAATACAAAGAAACCTACTTATTAGGCACTATTCAGTAGCATGGCCATTGCTCTCCAGTGGAGATTAGGAAGAACCAGCAATGCCAGAAATAAAAGTCTGCAGGGATGATCACCTGAACTTGGGTGTACAGCAATCAGCCATTGATAATCTACACTATAAAAACATCCAATACTGCAAGGTCCAAGCTAAGCTGCATATGTGCACTCTAACATATTGATCAATGGACATCAGAAATGCACTTCCATGGCAGAAAAGAACTGCAGCCGAGTTCCCCTCTGCAAAGCTACAACTGCAATGTGCATATCATGTGTTTACTCACTTGTGGATGATGGAATTAATGCCTGAAACCCCCTATGCTCAAGCTCTCTGCAAAGCAGAATAAACAAAAGCCAAGGGCCCATTTTCATGATGAGCAAATAGTCCCCCTAATTATCTTTATCTTCTAAATGGTGATGACAATGAAAGAAATGGCATGCATGCAGCACAAACAGGACTATTTGTCCAGCCTAATTGTGTTTAAAGTTATATACTCATTTTTCTACATTCACACAGCCTAAGTATCATATAAAAATGGCAGCTCTGATGCTGCTGTTACCAACATAGGCTGCTACCGAGGAGAGAACAACACCTGTATGGACCAACACCATCCCACATACCACTGAAGACCACAAATTACTCAAGAAAATTTAGATTTATGCACATCATCACAAATACCGGCAATGAAGAGGAGAAAGAAAAATCTTGAATGGGAAGAGGTCATTAGGTCATTAACACCGGCTACAATTGCAGCAACCTTTCATTCAACTTTGAACTTTAAACGGAAAAGGCACAGTCACGTGGTGCCCAATCATTTTCAAGTTTTTGACATCATGCGCATTACAATGTTGGTAAACCAGGGTCTTTCCCCGATCTAGAACTAAACACAAGGCAATAGCTATTTCTGAGGCTACTGGTGACTCATGCACGTGGAGGGCCTTTAACTTTATTTGCTCATCACACACATGGGCCCTGACAATCAGAACTTGGCACTGCTTACCCAGCTGCAGCTTTCACAGCAGCCTCAACTGCATTCCGCACATCTTTGCGACTGGCCTCTGACACATGACCCATGACCTTTCCATCGGAGGCAAGCACAGGTCGTGAGTACTGACCATCAGGTCGCTTCTGCACCCCACCATAGTACAGCTTGTAGGTGCGGTCAATTCTGTGAAAGTAAGTCATACAAAACATAAACAAATAAGCAAATGAACCGATAATCTGGCACATTCTTCATTTTTGACTTTATAATCTTGCACATTACACTCAGTAAACAATGCAATCTGATGGTTTTGTCTTGTGTGTTCATTGTAAATCCTCTTTGCACAAATGTGGTGATCTATCAGAATTAGCTATGCTGTTTGGAAAGATGAATTTGGACGTGGGTTGTTGCTATATTCTGCGCTTTTGCAGAAGGGGGCAGGGGTGGGTTCTTTTGGGGGCAGGGGGGCACAATTGAGAGGCAGGGAGAATACCTTGAAAACTTTCCCATTCATCACCACTTATAACTGAAGTGTTATGGGTGAATTTCAGGTCCAAAGCCAAGGTGCAGACAGCACATCTTTGTTCTTTCAGAAAGATGGCCTGCATCAAAGGATGCTTTACTATGTTGCCTCCTCTTTCATTGCTGAAACTAAAGTACAAACTCCTGAAAATCAATGATAAATCTGATAAAATGCAAAACTAAACTGACTGAGGACAGTCGCCAACAGCACCAACAACGCTGTCCGAGGGTCTGGGGGCCACATTGGAACCAAATGTCCCAAGGTTCAAGCCTGCAACCTTTGGCTCCACGCGTGATGACCAGGAAGGCTGAACGTACTCCAACAAACCCTGTCAAAAGAAAGGATGTCAAGAAAGAAAAACACCCATCCCCATCATCACCCTCACACACACACCCACCCACACACACACACACACACACACATTCCCTACATACTATCGCAGCACAGACAAGACCAACAAAGTACAATCCAAATCAGAAAACACACACCATGACAATGAAGGAACACTGAATACTGTAACCTTAGTACAGAGAATATTTTGTGGTGAACAGAATCCAGCTTTCACTATTTCAGATCATGTGACGATGTTGCTAACCTTGATCCATATTAGATGTACTCTCTGAGTTGCATCATCTCAACCTATGGATCAGTTAGTTGGTAACTGGATGTTAAAATCCTGTCAACTTAGGACGATGAAGCTGTCACGAGTACATACACATTTCAAAATTCTTCTCACTTGTAAACTACTCAACTCAAATATCTACAAAATTTGTCCAAATACAAATACAGAACAAAACAAAATGCACGTACAGAAACATAAAACTTTCAACAAGTTAGACCCTTTGACACTAGCTTTGTTCAAAAAGCATATACTGGTCATCATGGTGCTGTCCACCATGCTGTCTGATTTATTAATACCATACCAACAAGGTACTGAGGATTACAATTCACAGATGAGATCAAACAAGTGAATGTGGGGGACATGGGCTTGGAGCGGAAGAAGAAAAAACGAATCATTCCAAATATAATGTTGTTGTTTTTTGTTTGTTTTCCCTTTGTTTTTTTTACAGAATACAGAATCTGCATGGTTTATTAGTAATACAGAAATTTGATTATCAACTGCACATACACAACTGGTATGCATAAATTATATATAGTAAAACAAAGTTTCCTTTAACACAAGTCTGTGGAGCATGCACACCCCAAAGTCAGTCAACACTGCCAGTTACACACACAACTGCACCAGTCTCCCACAAAATAAAAGATGTACAATTCATTCAGCATGACAGACACTTGTTCAGTCATGCCTACATGCTAGCAGCTCGCTCAGGCCAACAGTATCCAACAACACATATCACTCACCCTTCTACTCCCCACTCGGCCGCTGCCACTCTGCTTGGCACCACCAAACCCAGCGGCAGCATCCACACTGTTGTGGGAGTTCACCCACACCGTTCCCGCCTGCAGCTCTGTGGCCACCTCCAGAGCCAGGCTGACATTCTCCGTCCACACGCTGGCAGCCATGGCCAGAGTGCAGTGGTTGGCTAGCACCACAGCCTCTTTGGCTGTGCGGAATGGTATCAGGCTTACAACAGGGCCCACAACCTGAGAGCATGAATGATCATCATCAACTCAAGCCATCCTCATTATGTCAGACCCTCCTTGTCTAATTAATCCCTTTTAGCGTACAGCCCTGCTGCTCTGAAAAATGCAGAGGTTGCCATAAAGATATAAATGCATGAGTTGGTCTCCTGAATCGGTGACTGGATTCATGTCAAAAATGAAAATGGGTTCTGGCCATTTCTTGACACTTTCCAGACACTGTAATATGAGTTAACAAACAAACAAAAACCACTGTACCCTCCTGTTTTGATGTAACTGTGATTTAAACTGATCACTGAAATTAATGATCAAGTAATCTGTTCCTATTCAAAATCTCTACCTCAGCTCCCTACATTTTAATTATTTCTCTATTGATCACTGAAATGATTGCAGTAACTTGTGCTTGTTCAAAATCTCCAGCCCACTTCCCGACATTTTAATTATTTCTCTATTGATCACTGAAATGATTGCAGTAACTTGTGCTTGTTCAAAATCTCCAGCCCACTTCCCTACATTTTAACTGTTTCTTGAAATGACCACACTGTGGCACAGTAACTTGTGCTTGTTCAAAATCTCTAACCCACTTTCTTGCACTTCGGATATTTCTACACTGATCATTGAAATGACTACAGTTTCTTGTGCCCATTCAATATCTCTAACCTGATTTCCTACACTTCAATTAGTTCTATACTGATCACTGAAATAACCACAGTAACTTGCACCTATTCAAAATCTCTAACCAACTTTCCTACACTTCAATTAGTTCTATATTGATCACTGAAGTAACCACAGTAACTTGCACCTATTCAAAATCTCTACCCAACTTTCCTACACTTCCGTTATTTCTATATTGATCATTGAAATAACCACAGTAACTTGCGCCTATTCAAAATCTCTAACCTGCTTTCCTACACTTCAATTATTTCTGTACTGATCACTTAAATAACCACAGTAACTTGTGTCCATTCAAAATCTCTAACCTGCTTTCCTACATATTTACTACTCAAATTAAAAGCTCCAAACAAGTGAAAGGTGAAAAAGAACGCTATTTATTAATTTATTATGACAAAACACAGCATGCTAATGTTCAGGGTAAGCCCCTTTTTCAGCAACAAAAAAACACTTAAACAACCATTAAACTGGGAAACATGAGATGTAGGATACTTAGTTGCTTTTGGTTTAACTGTTTTAGTGCTAGCAGTCATTCTTGTTTCAGGTTTTTGTTTTTTAAACTCAAATCAAAGAAGGGGATGGGGAATACTGAGCTCAACGGTCATACTCACATTTTCATAGACAATGCGGGAGGCCGTCTGAGCACCAACGACCAAGGTGGGGGGATAAATTAAGCCACAAGTACAGCTGGCTGTGCTTGCCTGATATATCTGAAATGTACCATACAAATCAATATCAATTCAGGCCAGTAGAGAATAGAAGAAAACGAAGTTGCAAAAACTGGAAAAGCAGAAATTCCAGGCAGCAGGAAAAACATAAAAAGCTACATTCTGACCTTGTAAGCAGACAGACGGAACCCTTGACAGCCCTGGAATCTGAGGAGAAGGAAGCTTTATTTCTACATCTGCAATATCCCACAGCATTGTGAGCTCTGACAAAACTTTCAGATCCCACTGCCTCAGATGAACTGGAGAAAACAGAAGAGTGAACACACCTAGATGAATAAGGAGCATACGCTCTCAAAGGTTATGACATTTAAGAACAGGAGGGTGCACTCAGGAAAGCTGAATGCTGAGCATGACCGAGTGTTGGTCACTGAAATGGATGTGTGATGGTCACTGTTATGTGCTAGGTTTTGCATCTGCCTGAATATTTCTATAAATTAATATAGTATAAACCTAGGTCATCCATGTGTATATAACTTAGTGCCAAAAGGTGCGCAAGAAAAGAGGACAGAGGTACTAGAAAATAAAGTTGACAGGATGTGAGTGAGTATAATGCATTTTTTGAATGAACACATGTGAAGTCATCCACCAGTGAACGGAGAATGCAGTGCTGCTCCTCGTTCCTGAGAAATTTGACTTTCAGTGTGATTTGTGACAAGATGTTGAACATTACACATTACAACAAGCCCACATCACTGTGCTGCTAATCATGCAGTTAACTGTGAAAACCCAACTGATCTTACAAGATGTGATCCACATGAGTATTACCAAGTAAACTGTTGCTGTTCTGTGTCACACAGAACAGCACGCTACACATAGTTTGTTGTAATACATAACGTTCAACATAAGCCAATCTTGAACATTTTTAAATGAATAAAAAGCAACACATTTTGAAACATAAACAGTTATTCTTTAATAGAACAATATGTGACAAGGAAGATTTGATGATTTTTTCCCTCAAATTTAAGCTTTCTTGACATAAACAGCAAATGATGTAAGAAATATGTCGTACATTACTATTTCAACAAGATGTACAATGCTGTTTGTTTCTTGATGAAAATGATAAATCAATAACTTTTTATTACTGTAGAGTATAAGGACACATAACTATTTCCATATGAACAGTTTTTGCTGCATTAATTTTGTTGTAGTGGATAGCATAATGTTAAATAGATGACATGGTACTTGTTTTTCATAACAAAATAAATACTTATTATTTAACAAACAAGTAAGTGTTTGTAAGAGAAAATGGAGCAAGTAAGAGTGAGTGCAACTTTTGCTGCTTTTGGGTGTCACAGGAAAACACACACGCAACCTGTCATCCATGCGTTTCTGGTCATGTTGACTCGGGTGCCTAGGACAAAAATAGTTGAACAGTTAACTTCAAAATGAAAGAAATAATAAATAGAAAAAATCGTAGTAAATATTACCAAAAAAAAAAAAAATCACAGCCAAAGAATAATACTATTAAGATCGGCACCTTACATTTTTAGAACTCGGGAAGGCAGCCAGGCATGGTCACTATAATTATGTCGAACGTTATTTCCACAGCTCGTGTTGTAATCATAATGTTCAACATCTAACTTGACGTCTTTAACCTGCGTAAATTCGAATTGTCTACCATATATGATGATTTGTTTGAAGACGTAGTTTGTAAACAAAACGAACTGCGTTAAGCGCAAGCAAAAAATGTAAAGAGTACGATCAGAATATACTGTTTATAACCAGAATATACTGTTTATAACCAATCTGCTGTCGCACATTACGATTTCAACACGCACTCATGTTGTAAGAAACTCGGTGAAAACAAATTTTCAAAAGCATCTGAACAAACTTTAGATCGACAGCAACAAAAACTCACTCTGTATGCTAACATTCCGATACTTTTAAAAGATTTGGCATATACTAGTATAAATATCATTGTATAACCGGAAGATTTGACTAAATCTCCGATGAACGTTTAAATAAAGTTGAACGTTACAGTTTTCAAAAATATTACCACACACCGTTCGCATATCAGAACGTCTCTTCCATGCGGCCATGTGCTAAAAGCGAATGACCCGGATGTATAACATGGCTGACCAGAAGTAGTGCAAAAGGGCAAAAACTTAATTTTTTTCCTTTTGCTTGTTTAATTTAATACGTTGTTGAACGTTATTTATTGCAACAATTTTATGAAGAATGGCAAAATATATTTTAAAACTACCCAGACATTTGGCAGTAAAATAAAACATTGGCGCCAGATGCAGTGACATACCACAGTGACTGGAGTAAAGTTTGACAAAAGAGAAAGTCTGTTCTTCACTAGATTGTCTGCGGATGCTGGTCATGAACATTTCAACACACATAACGTTCGACCAAGGGCTATTTCGGAGCCTCTAACTCCAAAAACAAAACTTAGTGATAATCGATTTTATATGCACTCTGTAAAGCGATATCTTCTCTGTGCAAATCGGTGACTGAGGTAATGTTTTGATTCGTCATGTACGTGAATGAAAGCATCGAAAGCACTCACCGTGAGCGAGTCCGTTTTCAGGGGTCGAATTTCGTGGCGCTTTTCACTTTCAAAAAATAATATTCTCCAGCTGCTCCAGATTTGGAGCTCATATTGTTTCCACTGTGATACTGACCAATTATGAACGCACACACAAAGCAACAACAAGACAAAGTGTTTGAAACAGATTTTATTGACGGTCAAAAATCGGACCCCCCATTTGCGCACCTTTTGGCACTAAGTCATATATTATATGCATGCAAAAAAAACACATACGCACACTGAAGATCATGCAGTCTATTTTAGAGTCTGGTGGATGATGGAAACACTCAAATAAGCCAGAATGCACTGAAAGCGTCAGTCTTCAGTGTGTTGAAGCTGGATACTATAGAAGAAAAAGCCTGAACTGCTACCCTTGTCAGATACACCCAGGATTCTGTATGTTCTCAAAAGATACAACAAAAGTGTTTTCACGTGTGCTGCACGCAGGCCTACCTGAGCCCCCTCCTGCCTGGCCTCCTCTACCACCTGCTTGATGGCCTCCACCTGCCCGTCCATGGTCAGGGACGCCACGTCGTGATTTTTGTCCATGCTGCTGCCCACACGAACCTTCTCCAGGCGCCTGCAAAGCTTTCGTGTCAGCTTCTCCGCCACTGATTCTTGCACCAGCAGCCTGCAAGCTGAGGTATTCAGCTGCAACAGCAAAGCAAACATACATTTCCAAAAACAATGCAATAACCTTACCTTGTAGCAGACAACTAAAGAGCAAGTAGCTTAAGGCTCAATATACAAGTCAACTGGTACAATGTACAACTAATCTGCAACAAGCACTAACAACATCAGAAAAATGATGTGCAGCACTAGTCACTCAGTCCACCCACCTGTCCCTGATACCCCCAGCTGGCATCCACCACACCCTCTACCACACTGTCAAGGTCAGCATTAGCAAAGACCACCATGGCGCTCCTGCCACTCAATTCCAGTGACAGGCTCTTCCCGCTGCCAGCCATCAACTGTCGCAACATCTGCCCTTCCTGAAACAACCATCATGGGACATGGTAAAATAACAGTGTTTGTTTAAGGGTTCACTCACTCACTCACGCACACACACACTGACACACACACATGCGCGCACACAGAGTGAAACACACACACACAACAAACACACATTATTTAAAAATCATCAAATAATGCAGTGATAAAAAGACTACAACATTATCTTGAAGGCTGCCAATGGTCAAAAGCAAAAACCACCATTAAAAGACTGGGGATGGTGGGGGGGGGGGGGGGGGAAGGGGGGGGGGGGGGGCAGAAGCAATGTTACACTACACATTTTGACGGTTAACCACTGAAAAAAGAACACTTCACTGATTCAAACAGCGAATATTAAAAGAGAAGTGTAACATAAAATGTGAAGGGAAGCAACTGTTGCCACAGTAGCCAACCTCAAACTCCAAAACTAATGACCAAAAAATCCAAAACAACGCAATCTTTTGTTTCTTTTTTTATGGCAAGAATGTTTATGTTTTGATACTACCCCCCTGAAAAATAACACAACTATTCTGGACCATGGCATCCATTTGTCTGTATCAAACATGCATCCTGCAACTAAGCCATGAACTGCACAGACATTTTACTCAAATCAAAATAACACTGTTGAAAAACAGACAAGCATTTTTGTCAAGCCAACACCTATCCTTACTCTGGTTGTTCCAGCATAGGCAACTTTGTCCACTTCTTCCCTCAACACCAGCTTCCGCATGCCCCCACACTCACGCCCATCTGTCAACACGTTGACCACGCCTGCGGGAAGCCCTGCCTCCCGACACACCTCGGCAAACAGCAGTGCTGAAAGTGGTGTGGTTGAGGAAGGGCTCACAACAACTGTGTTGGCTGTGGCCAGGGCTACAGCCAACCTCTGCACCATAGAGAGCAGTGGGCGTGAGAAAGAGGGCAACACAGCAACCACTCCTGCAAGCAAAATAAAGTACCATTTCATTCACCAACCACATCTCCTTTTTGAGCTCAGAAGACAGCAAAACACACATTCTGAAAGGACTGTTGCAACAAAAAGACCAAGACCTCAATGATACAAATTCCAGCCAATGTTTTTCAGGCATGCCAGACATGTGACCACTAATGAAGGGAGTTCAATGGCTGGCTGGTTGGCTAATGCGCTGGACTGCAAATCCAGCAGCCAAAGGTTCGATTCCTGGACAGGCTGTAACAAGACTTAGAATGAAATTCTGCTCCAAAATGACTCAGATACCCCAACAGCACATGTTTCTTATATTCCCTATCATTTTTGAAAGGTGTCTGTGGAGAAGCTACCCTTTATATGTTCCCAGCTGCTCTGTCTCTAAGAGGGTCCCATTGCAGCATGCTTTTACTGCTTCAGCCTGGTTGCCTGTTAACAGAAGGTGGCACTGCATGAGCCTGAAGCCATTCTGAAGTGGTCCTCTCAGTGTCACTGATGAGGACACTCATCAGCTCATGGTAGTTTTCCCTCTTTGAGATCAGAAATCCAAACATCACCAGATGTAAGACTCAGAATAATTTCACGAGCTGGCATAAACACTAAAGACTATTGGTACTGGTACTAGGTAGGATCTTTGGAGATTGTATTTAGAGTCTTTGATGCCTTCATTCTTTCTGTTACGTGCTGTAGACATGTACCATCCATGACAGAATGCAGAACTTGACCAAAATGGCATGGTGCAATGTGCAGAAAGAAAACAAAGCACAAAAAGAACTCAGTAAGAGTTTCTTGCACCCTGGGGGAACGGTTGAGGGGTGTTTGAAAGGGACAACAGGGTATCATACACACCATATGGCTTATATCCTTGCAGTTCTGATTCAAACAGTTGTGCCCAGCCTGCATAGTGATACAACAGACGCACGACTTGAGGCACTTCAATGTCACGTGATTCACGCAGCATTCTCCCTGTGTCAAGTGTTTCCACAACACTGAACAGCTGTTGGTGTTTCTGGACATGGCGTGCAATGCTGTTGGCAAAAAGAAACAACCCTGCTCAATCAGTCAGTACACACTACCTCAGTTTACCTGCTCTTTTCCTGCAAGTAACAATAATACACTGAGAATAAATAACAAGAGTACCTGCAACAGCAACAGTACCACCTGTAAATGTAACAATACTTATTTCTAGTAGAGTATCGTTATGCGCAGGAATTAAGACATTAAATTCATTTCAGGTAAAACACAACCAGATGAGCCATGAGATTTATTTCAGGTTGAAAAAAGAAAAAAACAATGACACCCAGATGTTCCATATAAAGTGTCTTCCAGAGCATTGTTTGATTAAGACCGAAGTATATTAGGAAATTCACATTCAAATTGGAAAAGATCTCAATATTCTGTGACCCTGAAAATAACTCACAATCATCAATGTAAAGCTTGAAAGAGGCTACCATCATGCAGAGTTTAAATTCCCTGCGTACACAGGAAATCAGGATTATACAAATGCCAACATTAAAAGAGAAGTGAAGTGAGGACACATCACAAGTGCTATATGGGCGATTCAGGCAGGGTTGTTAACTCCTTTGACTTTTGCCCAGCATCGCTTAAGTCCCTTGGCTGCTTTTACTTCCGGTGCATACTTTCTTCACAATGGAAGGCGGTGATAGTGAATTTGCGAATTTTAAACTGCCAACTTTAAAGGCATTTTTGGAAGCCCGTAGTCATAATGTGTCTGGAAATAAGCAATAACTTGTTGCTCGTGCTATAGGATGCCCCAAAACGCATTTTTTTCTACAAACTCGCAATCTTCTGGACAGCCAAAAAATGATGCAAAGACACTTTTTTTTCCACCCTCCATCCCCTTTCCACAGTAATTTTTGCAACTGCAACAGTATTGGCATTTGTACTGCTTCGCAATTCTAGGTTCAACTTCCACTGTTATACACAGTGTGAAGCAACGCCTACTCAGAAATCAGCCTGGAAGTGCGCTGCGACCTCTTGTGACTTCTTGCGCGAAAGATTACAAAGCTCATTCACTCTAGCAAACCAGCTTCGCTGAATCGCCCAATAGGAACAGCACAAAGGATATGCTCGCAGTACTTTTTCTGTCCATTAATGGTCCAGTTTGTTCAAATTCAAAACCACTGTTTGAAAGTTGTACTGAACACAGATACAACTGTAGCCACTGCAAAAAGCAGCATTTGTTCTTTTTTCTTTTTCTAAGACAGTCCTAAGCAAGAGCAAAGAGAAAGCTGATGTCATGCAGACACTGACAACTAACAACGCTAGAGCCGATTCTAATATTATTAGAATGCAACAAAGAGCCAGTCAACAAAAACTCTAAAGAGACACAAAAAGTGATCCAGACCTAAATTTAAAATGTCAAAAAAAATGTTTTAAAGCCAGGCATATTTCCTGACAGTATGTGAAGTAAGTAACGCCATATTCTGACCTAGTCAAGGTTTATGACAGAGACTGAAAGAGCCATTGACAGCCAGGTGAGGATCTTCAACAGAAGCAACCTCCATTTCTAAATCAGCAGCACAGTACCCTACTACGGGTGCTGCGTCAGAATTGGCATCATCACAGAGATCAATTGCACTGTACTTTCTAGGATAGAAAACAGAAGGGAAAAAAATGAGAGGAAAAAACTAACAAAAAAGCAGTTGGTAATAACACTTTTTATTTTCAAATCACCTGTACAAGTGGCGTGCCCTAGCATTGTTGGACAACTTGCTCCACGTTTCAAATGCTGCTTTTGCTGCTTTGGCTGCTGTCTCCACGTCAGCCTCAGATGCATCAGTTACTGATGCTAGCACCTCACCTGGCAAGCAGTGAAAAAACATAAAGCAGACAAACATTACAACAAATGCAATTATGAAAAATATTGATTTGGTTAGATCAGGGTGATGCAAGATTTGTTAAGATCTCTTAATCTTAGTGCCTTAAAGGATATGATGCATACTGAACCACAAGCTAAGAAAGCACTTGCCACTTACTGACTTAGTAAAAAGATTCAGTTAACACTGACAATCACAGTAACCCGTTCTTTACCCATGAAACATCACATGGCAGGACTGGTACAGTGCTTCTTATCAGCTAAAAATAAAAGGATGCCTTACAATCTCTTGTCTGAATTTAGACTGTTAAACTTTAAAGCAATCTACTTTACTTTTTTTAGTGATTTTTTTTGAAAATAACAATTTCTCATTTTCTGGTGAAGTTTACACTCACTTTGGTTCTAATTTCTGTTGTTGTTTTAGGAAGGACACTGTACCAGCAAGCTGGTTCATTCTTTCATTCTGTAATCATAGTCATGATGATAATTCTAAACCAGTTTCTTCCACTAACTCTGAGCCGGTTGACGACAGGCCACCTATTCAAGTAGGTAAACAAACCTGCTAGTACAAGTGAAAGTCCTAGATCTAACCAGGCACTGGTAAAAAAAAGTTGATTGCCATGGAGGGTCCCAAGCTTGATGATACTGAATGTAGTGCTGTTATCTGTTGGGTTTGCACACACTTCTGCAGGAGGTGCAAGAGGTGGAATTTTAACTAGATAAGTGCAGGTTTCTTTTTTTCTCTCTCTTTTTTTTTTTTTTTTTTTTTTAATGATGTCAATTTGTCATGCTTACTTTTTGTACAATTGTTTTTGAAGACACTGTGTTTGCTAAAAAATGTTTGCAGCTCCTGTACTAGTCAGCTCCTTTTTGTTTGACCTTTGCCTGCTGAATGGACAAGAATGCTTCATGATTAGATAATAAATGTAATATATATAATATATATTATATATATATATATATATATATATATATATATATATATATATATATTATACTTTATGTACACATCATACCTGTGGATGGATTGTGTGACTGGCACTGGTTTCCACCTTCTGGTTTGTACCACTTATTATCGATAAAATGGCCAAACTTCCGCCCATGATCATCCAACCATGCCTGAAAGTAAAATGGTGGATAATAAAAATATTTTGCACCTCAACCTCAGGGATGGGGGGGTGGGGGGGGTGGGGGGGGGGAACTAAAAAAGAAAAACGGGGCTGACCAGACCTCCTGTTCGTGACTGACTAAAAATGCGGTCATATGAACTAGCCCTACATCTTCTGCCTCAAAACTAACAGCTACCTGACACTGACCTTGTTACTAACAAATGACATAAACACATTCTCCCACACTTCATGAGATAAAAAGGACTACACAGGGTACTTCAACATCAGTGGTCAGACACAACTACACCAGTACACACCTAACACCAAGATAACAACCAAGGCATGGCAAGTAAGTAAACATTGTGCTTAACCTCCACAGAAACCACAAGGCTTATGAGGGACAGGGAGAATGGAGGGAAGTGGGGATGGAGGTGGGGCAAGAGGTAGATTATATAATACCTATCCTTACACTGCCACCACAAGAATGATTCCTGCATTAAGGTGGGCAGTGATGAGAGCCATTTTAATGTTTCATTAATTTTGAAGGGCAAAGTCACAAGACAGTGTCCACAGACCACAACTTTTGAAGAGAAAGGCAAGCTGAAGTGGATTCGGCCAAGGTCTTTCTGCTTACCAGCCTAATGCCTTACCACTAGGCCAAACTGGCTCACAATGGCATGGCAGTACTTTATAAAATTATATACCCTACATTGTGAAATGTTTTGGTCATTTGCTTCTGAAAGGTCACTTTAACAAACATGAAACAAACAAACAAAACAAAACAAAAAAACAAAATATATATATATATATATATATATATATATATATATATATATATATATATATATATATATATATATAATATATAAAAGTTTAATCATGAATGCAAAGAAGCTGAGGATTAAATAGAGATCCATGTACAGTCATGTGAAGGCTTCTAACATGATAATAGTTGTAATTTATTGTGATTTCAGCTGTCAAAAGTGATTAACAGAGTTTCTATAGTAAATTCTGTTCAAAATCAAAGTGGTACAATAGTAATCAGGGGAGGTAACTTAGATTTTGAGTGATGTTATTGTTAAGACAATACACCTTTAATTACAAAATCAGCCTTAACCATTTGTATTACACTGCTCTCCATTTGCAATTTGTATGGTTGCGCCCTTCATTCTGTGTTTGGTTTTGATCTGTTCCACAGATTCAGAGTGTTACTCTAACTTGTTTGAGACAAATATTTTGTACTGGTCTTGTGTTTGAAAGTGCCACCTGTTTCACTTTTTTACTACTATACTAGATGCTACTTAAAAATCCTTTTGATACTGGCAGATGGCTCTGGCTGCTACTAAAACATGCCTATGGAGTTGGCAGGGCTGCCAACCATCAGAGTAATTAATACTAACATGGTGAACTACCAAGTAACAAGAATAGGCCTTTGAAAAAAATTAATTGAATAAAACTATTTCTGCTATAATGAGCCAGCATACTTGAAAGTGTACAACTAAAAGTGACATTGTCTGACAGAACTGAACCCAGAACTGAGTTGTAGAAGGGACAAAGGGCATCATGATATATATCATATATATATATATATATATATATATATATATATATATATATATATATATATATAATGCAAAGCAGAATACTTCTGCACAGCTGCTGTTTCATAGAATCATACTAGACTTGACCCTTAAAAACTGCCCAGGGACCCTCTAAGGGTGGTAGCAAGGAGTCCCAGGAACCTCTTTAAAATACTCGCTAATGGGAGCCCTGAAAGATATCAAGGTCATGGTTTACAGTATTAGTATTCCAGTTATTAGCATAACTTAAAAAAAAGAAAAAAAGTTTGTTGTTTACATTATATATATAATTATAAATAAATGCTTGAAATGTTTAAGAAAAACAAATAAAGACTTGAGTTTACTTGCTATAAATTTCAGTATAATTTACTTTTAATTTTATTAAATTATGCAAGTTGCATTAAAACTTAAGTAGATTTTACTAACACTAACTAAGGCAATTTTTTTTTTACAAAATTCAAACTCTCTTGTGAATCAAGTTGAACTTCAATTTTTTTATTGCAGTTACTGAGCCAAGTTGCAGCATTATATATAACTCAGTGCAGGCTATTAATATTATCACACAGACTGTCAAAGCCCTCAATAAAACACCCCCCAAAAAATGTAAGCATAAATGCTTGTGCAGGGAATGTCACTTGTCAGTTATATTAAAAGTATTAGCGGTCTTCCTTATACAAAAGTGAAAGCAATTCTTTAATTTTAATATTTACACACTTGTTGTGTGCCTCATCTCAGTTGAGTCCTAAGTGCCTCATAATGGCATCTATAGCACTATTCTCTGCTTCTGACTAGCAGACCTACTGCATTCCAGTCATATACAACTCTAAATGAATGACTAGCTTTACACAGTGCATTTTTTTATTATATATATATGCATTTATACATATATATATATATATATATATATATATATGTATCCACCAAAGTGGTTACAATATTTTTATTACATGGCTGGTGCTACATGAAACTGCTGCTGTCTCGATGCATGTTCTGTGTAGACCAAGCAACCATGTTTACAGGGTCACGTTATTTGAAGCTACATATGTAGGGTGCATGTGTGTTTGGCTGTAACTTGCCACCTGCACTTTTGGCAGAATGTCTATTGTCTAGGTTCTTTTAAATTTAAATGCTAAAACTGCAGTAACACTGGGTGGAATGGGTACCGAAATGAAGGCTGGATTAGCCCTGTTTGAATTACGTAGCCTGTAAAAGTGTAATGCTAATAGTAATAGTGTAAAAGATAAGGCACCACAGTGAGCTATGCCAGCCGCTTGGATAGGCAGTTTGCATCCGTGTACTGCAGCTGCTAAACTTGATACTTGTGTCAGTGTATCAAACTATCATATGGCTGTAGTATAATGCTGTCACTCAGCGTGCTGAAAAGGAAAAATTGCGGGTCCAAACAATTTGTGCATAATGGGGTTAACAGACCCTTCCGCGTGCCAAGCCACAACCTCAGTAAATTACGCACTGAAAGTGTAAATCACTTAAAGTTACGTTTTCAACACTCGCTAAGACTAGAGTGCGACAGGTGGAGACCTAGAAAACCCAGAATTTGGAGACGAGGTCTAGTCGAGTTTATCAGCCGCGTGTGACAAGAAGTGACTCCATGCACAGTGCAAACAAACAAACAAAACCTGCTGGAAATGTAAGCAAATAATGTGAAAGAAACCTTTGCAACGTTGTCTGCATCAACAGCCGGCCCATAGTCCAAGTTTTCGAAGATGGTTCTGACCGAAGCCTCACCAGAGGCACGTACACTTTGGGCTGCCATTTCAGCACAGTCGGGTAGCAGGTCATGAACGTAAGGTCAACTACCTCGACGATACTCGTTTGAAACAGAGCAGATCATTGGCTAATGTTGATGTCAAGCGAGCGCTTCAAGATGGCTGACCAAAGAAGCGAGCGGCTTTTGTGAGCCGTCGTTCAGTTAAAATTGTTGCTGTTGTTGCGATAGAATCAAAAATCCACAGTTTGAAATCAAAATGGATCCTAGTTTACTAGCTGCTGAGACGGCCGACACCGATGCTCTTTTGGGGAAATTATTACTGGAATCAGTAAGTTTGAACTTTCTTTTTGGTTTAGAAATTAGAATCATCATCGATTGAGAACAGTCCAGGGAATATTTAGCCCCGAAATCGTGGTTCTGGTACCTTTATTGCTAGCCTTTTCCGATGCCAGCTAGGCTTTGGGTGAGGACTTGGGCTAGGAATAAATTTCACGATTGAAGTTGAACGTGCCAGGGCAAGTGCACACTAGTCGACTTACCCCCGAAACCCGCTCTGATATAATACTAATAGTAATACGAGTGCCATTAACAAAAACAAAACAAAAAAGTCTTTAAAAAGTAAAATCAGCTATTAACATTTTTGTTTAAAATGTATGACTTGATGATTAAGGTTACACTTACACTAGTTACACTACTTACACTTTTAGTTTTACAGCAAATGGAATTTGGAGCAAGAAAATTTATTTCAAAACACATTTTAAGTTTGTCTGTTGTTTTTTTAACTAAAAAGTAAAATCACCCATGATCTTGAGAAGGGACTGTAGGCAGACCTGATCATGGGTTTTTCAAAAGTTTGATAAAGTCAACCATATTAATTAATATTAATCTTCTGACACAGAATTGAAACCACTACAGAAGCTGGTATAATAAACACGGTTATAAATGCTAGCAGAAAGCCCTCCAGCTCACTGCACAGCTATAGTTATGTGCACAATTTGAAGTTATGACAGCCCTGCCAAATCGCAACCACAGTACACAAAATGCTGTCAGTTACAACTGTGATACTGATAAGGCTACAGCTGCCTATGTTTAACTGTGACTGGAACCACCCCCCCCCCCACCCCCACCCCCCAGATTTTCCTTCACATTCACTGTAAACTGACACCAAATGAATCTCCAGTCACATGCTGAAAAGTATTTCTTGCATAAAGGAAAACCACAAAGAAATCATTATTTGCATTGATATTATGATAATTTTATTAATAATAATAATAATAGTGATTTTTTTGATTTTTTTTAAAGCCTCATATTTTTCTGAAAAACAAAAACAATGAAAGATGCAGGCAGAAAAACAAACAAAATAAAACAAAAAGGCTCAAAAAGTGTTAGTTTCCACACCAGTATACTATAACATTGGAGAGAAAAAAGAAGGGAAAAATGGCTCTGACAAAGTACAATGAAACAGATGCAAGTACAGCTCCAGCCTCTGTGACCACCAAGAGCAGACAGACTCCCCTTTGTTGATGCAAAGTACTGCATATCATTATTAAAATCCTCAGTCACCTCAAGGAGCTCACAGCGTGGAAACCAAAAATGCTGAAATAATCCTAGATCATCATACACATCCAGTGGATTTATGCAGTCATGAAATTTGTGATCTCTTCAAATCAGATTGTGCACATGTACTGAACCAGTCTTTTGGCAGCCATCATGAATCTTGTCTCAAACAGCTTGAGTTTGTAACCAGCAGCAAGCTAACACCGGCATAGAGCAGCTTCCAAGTGGGGGGAGATGTTATAAACTATGACTGTGACTAGTATGTCGGTAGCCACGATATAGTATAACCACTTCATTGGCTGCAAAAATATCACTTTGTGCTGTTTATAAGTTCTATTGCTTGGGACAGCGTAAATGGTGTTGTAACCACTCTGTTGGCTCTAGATGTTTTTGTCCACTATTCCACTTCCAGGAAGTGCTTTGCTTCCCATGAAGTGTCATACATTATACAAGTGACAATCTTTAAAATGTTGAAATTGGATACTAGAAGTAGAACAGTAGAAGTAGAACTGTAGTAGTGTAGAAGAAGAAAAACTTTAAGCTGTTGTGTAAAATCACATTTCTTTCTCAGTGATTTATTCTGTTAATAGCTATCTAGCCACACCGTTTAAAAATTGATTTGTATGGCAGAGGATAATTTATAAATTGGATGATACCAGCAGACTGACTTCGTTGAGAATGTGACCCCTCTCACAAGGCAGCTTAATTGATTTATGAGTCAGCAATATTTTCATACTTAATATGCTCTATGGTACTGGTAGGGTGAGGTGTGCATGTGGGACAGTTTAAGTGTGTGTGTGTGTGTGTGTGTGTGTGTGTGTGTGTGTGTGTGTGTGTGTGTGTGTGTGTGTGTGCATGTGTGCACATATACTGTGTTTAGCTGGGACTGGCTAGAAAGCTTGATTTAAATAACTGAATCAAATTGAGCCCAGAACTGCAGAAGGCTTTATTCTGATTAAAATTTAAAATAAAATAAAAAACAAAAACTCACGATTGGTGACTTGCACTTGCAGCAGAATATTTTTAATGTACATCATTCAAGCATTTTCTCTTTATATTTTATTTTTATAATTATAGTTAATGATTTTGATAGTATGACAGTTGACAATGACATGTAATTATACTGATAAGTTGATGCACTCTGTGACACTAAGACTGTAAGCTCACATTATGGTACTTTTTTGTCTTTAAGGGAATGGCTCCATCTCAGCTGGGGATGGGAATGGGGGAGACTGGACAAGAGCAGAGAACCGCAGGTGGAATCCCATACACCAAAATTACACCCAGCCCAGGTATGCTTGTTTTAGTCATTAAATTATGATTGAATAATTAATGAACATTGTTTTGTTTTGCTGTTGCTGCTTCATTTTTCTTTTCAGCATTGGTGAACTTGAAATATTAATTATTCTATATTTATAACATTTGAAGGTAAAACAAACCAGCCACTCAACCAACCCAACCAAAACAAGCACAGAAGTAACAAAGAAAAATTGACGTATAAATGTAAACAACTGTCACAGTGTTTTGTTTTACCTTTACAGGATTCTGTGTCAAGCTGAAAAGCCCAAGTGCTGAGAAAATCTTCATCAATGTTTGTCACTCAGACATGGTATGTGCATCATGCATAAAAAATTATAACTGGGGTGTTCTTCTGGGCTGGTGGCAGTGTTGAAAATCCAGTCCAAAATCAAAATCTCATAAAGTGATGCAGAACATTTTTCTGTTTTTTTTTAATTGAAATTTTAAGATCAGACGAAAGCTAAATGACTTGGGACATAGTTTTCAGTAAATTTTGTAGTGTGTGGACTAAGTAAAGTAATAAAAACTAATTAAATGGCCAGATGGGTAATGTTTGAGGCAAATGTGACACCTCATCTTCATGGGTACAGTACTAAATTTTCTGTAAAGCTGGCCAGCAAGTTTACCAGCAAGCTGAAGGTGATTAGTTGAGCTGTTTATAACATAAGTCATAGCACACAAGTTTCCTGAAGTTGAAGAGCATGCGTTGGTTGCAGATGAAAAAGAACACTTAAGACAGGGTGCGACACAGTTGACAGTATCTAAATGAGTCCTTGTGTGTCTTTACTAAAAGGCTTGTAAGTTGTAGTTTTATATTCGCATACAAACTTTAACTCAGAAATTGTGCTGATTTCTACTGTAAGCCCATCTGCAGTCAAGAGATCAAGTGTGAAAATTCCCATTTTCAGCATTGCTTATAAATCGTCATACTGCTTCCTGAGTCATTGCAGGACAGAATACAACAAGCCATTTGTCGATTTGAAAACAAATTGAATTGTTTTAGCTGCTTTTATTTATTTCCATGGAAGTTTTAAAACTGTATGAGATTAACCAGCACTGAAGAACAACCCACTTATGATTTTTTATATTTAAGAAAGTTACATATATATATATATATATATATATATATATATATATTATATATATATATATATATATGTATTAGATAATCCTGTGTGTATTTACATTATTATGATTATATGGACTTTGTACAGCTGTAAGTATAACTAGGCTTGGCAATGACATGATGTACATGTGTGTGTAGGTGGGGGTGGTCTCTGTGTGTTACTATTAGACTATTACTATTATACCCTGTATGTGCATGGTTGTGTTTTTGTCACTTGGTGTCATGAGTACAGTACAGTGTTAGAGGTTGGTATACCATACAGCTTCATGCACATACATGCCTATTTTCATGATACTGATTTACAGGATTTTTGTGTGCCAAAGTATGTATAATTTGAATGGTCCAGGTGATAAATAAGATATTTTCAAAGTAGTTCAGTTACGACACTCTCTCTCTCCAGGTTCCAGAAACAAAGGACTTGACAGATGATGAATTGCTTACGGTTCTGGATTCCGATGATGTTACACAGTTTCGCATCCCTATGTGCATTGGGGAGCCACATGCTGAGGTTGACAAAAGTAAGTATTGACAAAACCAGATGAAGTAAATGTGAGTGAGTTTGTAGTACTCGCACAGAACCTATAGACTGTATGTTCAGAGTCAGACTCACAAAAGTTTAAAAGGAACGTTTATTTTTTAAGAGGACAACACAAAACATGCACAAATTATCACAGTAAACCCCCTTTTCAAGCAATATACAGACAAATAAAGAATGATAATTAAAAATTGTATACTAATCTGGTTTTACTTATTTGTGCTAGTGTGTTTGGTAATGTGGTATGTGTTGAAGAATGCTGGCATGAGGCTGATGTGTATGTGAAAACAACATGAGGTAATGACTATATTATGATGTCAAAATAAGATGATGCAGTAGAGAGCAAGGGAGAGAGAGAGGAAAAGCTAGCTTTGGAATAAGAGTGGATATATATATTATATATGGGTCATTCTGCTGAAAACTGGACCAAAGAGGGTACCTTTTCCCGATGAAATAAAATTTTAACTAAAACACGAAACTTTTTAAACTATCGCTATATTTCTGATGTAATGTCTTTGGAGAAATAAGGGAAATGCCACAATAGGTAAATGCATCATTATTTCTTGCGCTGTGAGCCTTTTTGGGTAAAAATCGCGACATTTCATGGCCACCATTTGTGACATGGCTTTGGGAAGGTTAGCTGATCGCAGATATTTCCTTGGAATCGTTCATGATGGAATAAAAACAGGTTTCATGAGAAAGAAGGAGGCCAGTTCTTACACACAAATGGTATTTATTGTGTGTTGCTTGCTATTAACAACTCCAAACAAAGGAAAGATAATCAGTGTCTCGCACGTTACCGATGGTGTCTTCTGAGTGTGTCACGATATTGTGTTTTTTTCACAATGGAAACCATAAAAATTTTCTTTTTTTCATCAGCTTAGTAGATACCACATTTCACCTTATTTTTAATGCTTGTTTGATGACAAAAGAGTAGATACGAAATAAATTACAGTCATTTTTTTAGGGGTGGTTGACGTGGTCTCTTACAATGGTGTAACGTGTGAGCACACAAAATAATTATTTCTGCTTGTACCATTGACTTCGACCTTCCCTGACGTACCAGTCCACATCAGCTGACTTGCGGCAGCAACGTTTGACCTCTTTTTGTGCTGTGTGTGGTGTATTATTTTACTAGAAAAGGGAAAGCACTGTGATGTCTTCAGTGGTGAGGGATGTGACACTCGTGACACATATTTGTTCCCACTCGGCTGAGTGTTTGTTTGGTAATCTTTTGTAACCAAACTTGGTATTGTGGTTCACCACCATGAGCCGGAATGTCATGCAAAAAAATGGGATTCTATCTTCAAGGTCAAGGTCACAGTGTGGGCTTATATAATCAAAATATGACAGTTTCTACTATATCTTTTATTAGTTCTAAACCAGAGTCTTTTGCAACCAAACTCAATTTGAGTGTAGATTATCATAAGCAAAGAAGTGTCCAGTGAAAATGTTGGATTGCTGTGTTCAAGGTCAATGCCACAGCCAAGGTTAAAAGTTTCAGTTAATGTTAGTTTGGATGATATTTTATGCATCGCTGAACCATTTATAACCAAACCCAGTATGGTGAAACATCATTATAAGCCAGAGTGTCATATTGAAACATGGGTTTCTATCTTCAAGGTCAAGGTCACTGTAACTGAATTTCGGTTCATACAGTCAAATATGACTATTTCTATTATATGTTCTGAACTGCTTATTTTTGGGGGCGACCAACTTAGTTTGACAATGCATGTTCATAAGCTGGAGTGTCTTGTGAAAAGGTTACTTTGCTGTATTCGTTGTCAAGGTCACAGTGAAGGTTCTGAACTTCAGTGAATGTTTGCCCGGACAATATCTCTGATCGGTCAGACTTAGTATGGTGATGCATCATCATCAGCCAGAGTATCATTCAGAAATATCATTTTGCTATGTTCAAGGTCAAAGCCACAATCGTTTCTACTAGATCTTCAGAAATACTGAAATTTTTGTGATCCAAATTAGTTTGATGGTACATCATCACAAGACAGGGTAAGACACAGTGAAAAGATTTTCTTGCTTTTACACAGGGCATAAGACAGAGAATATGGCTTGGGTGACTCTGGACTAGATTGCTGCCACTCTTGGCTTTCCTGATATTTAAAGCAGGGGTCAATACCGGTTCCAATCAAGAAAATGTGGAAAGAACATTGCTTTTGTAATGAATATACTTGTTTTTTAAAGTTTTTTGGTCAATGGTTCAAGTATATCCTGTTGTACTTGTGAGGATGTCTACATAACATGTGAGACAGATTATAATTAAGTGCGATGGTTATTAACTTTAGAAAGCAAAAAACAAATATCCCTCTGACATGTATATTTATATATAAGGTTCAGACCAAGTTAGTGCAATGCACCCCCCCCCCCCCAAATTACTTGGGGGGGGGGGGAACTAAGGAAAAGAAATGTGTAATCTATTTCGTGCATGTTTGTACTTTGAAGAAGACATTTTAAACCAATCGTTAAAGAGGCAGGACAACAACAACAAAAATTAATGTCAGAAGTGACAAATATTCCTTTATTAATTAGGAAATATTGTATAATAAAAAGGCAAGAGTCAAACTGGCCACTGAGCTGACTCTATTCATGCATTTCTGGTGTCTTCTGTAAGGCGCAAGACACTGACCTATGACATAACATAATGCACAATTAACCAAGTTCCTGTCACCCTGTCAATTTATTTCTTATATTTATGTACACAAGAGATGTCAAGCTTTCATTTCCAAATAATAGCATTAAAAAATTCACACTATGAATTTTTACCCTCTATCTAGTCTAGGTCACAATTTTGACCAGTTTTCAGGAGAATGACCCATATATATATATTATATATATATATATATATATATATATATATATATATATATATATGTATAGAAAATTAGAAAAATTAAAGTTCAGTCTGACCTTGCAAAAGGAATGAAAAGTATCCAGTCCAAACATCCCAGGGGATGAATGGGAAAAACTGGAGTACCTGGGGGGAAAACCCATTAGACATAAATAGAACCCTAGTAATAATGATTGAAAGTAAAAACAGACCTATAAGGGTTCAACTGCCATCAAAGCTCAGAAAAAGGAAAACAAAGACAGAAAGAGAATTGTCAAGAAACCCAATTAGCTAACTTAATTGTTCAGGTATAAAGGCTAGGACCATACCACAGGTCACCACTGTGTCTGCATGTGGTTGAGATGGGTGTAAGGTATAAGGTATAAACATTTTTTTTTAAATGAAGAAAGGAACACTATACATGTCAGCCTATGCTTTCTATCATTTCATAGTTGATGTTGGCACTACATATAGGCATGATGTTGGTGCTACAGAATTGTCTGAAGATGGCATCTTGTATCCTACAAATCAGTCCCCCTGTGGCATTGACCATCTAAAATTGATGCAATCACCCATGTGCAGAATGAGTCATTTAGAAGAATTTGTAAAATCACCAGAAATTGGCCAACAGCAACAGTGTTTACATGGGCAGATTTTTCACCAACATTGTGCTGACAAAAATCAGTGGAAAGTTGCTGAAAAATATGTGCAAAGTAGGCCATGTGAACAGGACTCTCTCTCTCTCTCTCTCTCTCTCTCTCTCTCTCTCTCTCTCTCTCTCTCTCTCTCTCTCTCTCTCTCTCACACACACACACACACACACGCACACACACACACACACACACACACACACACACACACAGGTGGGGGAGTGGAGGTAAACATTTTTTCTCTCTCTTGCAGGTGGGAGTGGGTGCACAGCATATGATGTGATTGTTCACACCAACTTTATTAGGAAACTTCAGTCTAGTGAACTGTTCCAGACCTTCTTCCTCACCATAGTTTGTGAAGGCATTGAAGAGAAGTACAAAACAGAACTCAAACGAGGTAAGGCAGATAAAGGGCACAGATCTCCTTAAAATGTGTTCTGTCAAACATGTATAACTAGAAGGGATCAGAATAAAAAGGTTTGAAATCCTCTGTTGATTTTATATTAAATTGAGAAAACTAGTGGGTGAGCTAGGATTAGCAAGATCAGATGTGTATGTATTATAGTTATACATGTACAACTACATGTACAAAATGCCATAGCTGTGAGTGTCCCTCAAAAACTATTGGACCCTGCACAGTATTTGAATGAGCCCCACATGTGAGACTGTACTCACTGCTTTTAATGGTATTACTGCCTTTACAAAAAAATCTTTTTTTGTTTTATTATTAAACTTTAATGGTAATATTAACATCATAAATGATATAGGTTCTATTTTTGTATTTTGTTTGTTATTGATGTTTTTATCATTAGGATGAATATATATCATCGTTAATGATTATTATGAATGTTGTTGCTGTTTATGCAGAATGGGTGATATTGAAGAACAGAAGATTCCTTGGAAAGCTCCAGGAACAAACTGTCCGCACCAAATCTAAACCACTTATTATGGACATGGAAGACAGGTGAATTTCTATTGACTAACCCTTTCAAGGCCGAAAGAGGCTTTACTTAGGGGGGTGATGCTTCGGTGGTAGGGCCAGTTACTCATCAGTAACAAAACAGAAAATCAAAATAACATCATGAACAAGTCATTTTGTTTTGTCTGGTATGATTTTATTGTAGTTTTTGGTGACTGTTTCCTAGAGAAGAGTTTTGTGCATGTCTGAAAATTTAGCTGGCGATGAAGTACATAAATGAAGGGTGCCTTTGCATTTAAAAATAGAAGTTGATTTTGTAGGGGTGGGTTTTGTTGTTGTGTGTGTTTTTTGTGTGTTCTTTTTTAATTATCTCTCATGTTTTTTATTAGTTTGATCAGTCTGTTGGTAGTATGGATGATGTGATGGTACTTACTACTGTTGATTCTGTTCCTTCATTTAAAATGAAATTAGTGGTAGTTCAGAGAGAAAAAGGTGTGCATTCAGCCAAAATTAGCTGCACTTGAAAAGATTTGGGCTGAGTGGTTTTTTGTGTGTGTTTTTTTTCCTGAGAATACTTGGCATGACAGACAACACATGGGTTTTGAGGATCAAAGTTGGCTTGGAACTGGGTAAAAGAATTTGAGGAAGATTATATTATAGAGATCATAATTATGTAGTTGCTCTTTTCCTTTCTTTAATCTGGTCCCAGATATCTGCAGTGAACAAGATTTATTATATTAGACCTCAAGGAGGGCAGTTCTTTGTATATATAAGAGGCCCAGCACAACTGTGAATAGGCTGGCAGAGTCAAACTCTTGTAAACTTTTCATTGAGTATGTAGACATAATTCCTTGTGTGTCAGCCTGAAAATTAGCATCTTTTAATTCAGGTAAAAATTTACACCTGTGTGGAATCAGCCAGTCACTTCCTGATATTGATGCTAATAACAGAGCCAGTGAGGCTGAACAAAGGGCAAGCATAAGTATGTGCCTAAGATTCAGTGTGGTTTCAGGACATACTTGAGCAAGAACAACAAACTGATGGTGATGTGTTGTTAAAGCCGTACTAGGTATGTTATTTTAAAGGTGCCTTTGACTTACTTGTAATCGTATGTCCTGTTTCAGTTTTGGGCCAGGTGGAATGGACTCAACCAGGAAACCAGCAGGTCTTATTCAGGAGGTGGAGGAGTCAGACAAAAGGGAGATGGAGGGAAAAAAGTTTGTTATAGCCCTCATATTTTTTTGAATTTCCTTGCACTTTGTTTGGGTTTTCCCCCATGTTTTCTCAGTTCTGTGTCTGGAGGTATGAATGCCTAATGTATGCACACAGCAACAGCTATCCCAGTATCATATCATCTCTAAAATAGTTCACATTATGGCCTGAATAACTGACAAACATCAATTTTTCATCTGTGCATTAACAGACTGTTTGGGGTCAGTGTTTGGACATTGGTCTGGCTCCAAGTGTGTCAGAGGCCACCTCCCCCCCCCAAAAGGGGGGGGGGGGACGTGGCAGGGTAAGCCTGTAGATGCTGGTTTGTTGACGTAATGGTGATGGTGAGCATATAAAACTTAAAGGACAAGTCCAAGGTTGGGGGTGATTTTTGACACAATTTCTGTTAAAGTTCACTGAGAACAATGATGTAGGTGAAATTGTGATATGAGGGTTTTAAATGCATGAAAACAGGCATTTTCTGTCCTACCAAAAGCATCGCCATGACGCTGAAAATCATGTGCACATATGCGCACTATGTCACTCTGGGGAGTCGCTGCAAAATGGCTAGTAGCCGCAGGTTACCGACTTGGAAAAAATTCCAGTTTCAATCTCCAAGGATGAAGCTCCGACGCCATTGTCAGTAGTTGGGCCTTTGTTTATTTCCTCCTTGTTATTTCATCTTTCTCAAGCCTTAATTTTTTGTTAGGTGCGTGGCATTTCAGTCTTTTTCATTCTGTTTACTCTAGCTTTCACAACAGGCTAGACCTTATCAGGGAGTCTGACTTTTATTGGGTGTTTTATTTTCCCAATTTATCCTTGTTTGTTGCAATGGTCATTTTGCATACTTAAAAACCTTGGACTTTTCCTTTAAAACTACTAGTATTTCTTGAATAAGTTTTTGTCCAGTTGCTGTCAGACCATCTATTGTTGGTGTATAAACATATATATATATATGGATGAGATTACATGCAAAATTCTTGTTGTGACTTTGGTTCCAGAATGTTGTTCCATTTCCAAACTCCACAAATTCCTTAACATTTGCTTTTACTCTGAGACCATTTAAGCAAAAACTTTGCAGAAGTTTTACATTTTCACACAAGCTTTTGGTTACCTTGATTGAATTTCTTCAATTTTGGTCAGGATGATTTTCGGAGAATGGGTTTGAAAGTTTATCTCAATAGTTTGTGGTTTTAATTTTTAAGGGAGATAACTGAGTTCCCTGGTAAGCAAAAACCTTAATGTGGGCATTTTCTTGGGTGCTGTTTAGTGACATTTTTTAAATCATGCCTGATAATAATATCTATGGTGTTGTATGCAGTCACACTGGTTTTAGTGCACTGAACCTATTTTTAAGAACACAAGGTAAAGAAGAAAAAAAGTGCAAGTCAGTGAATTTTATCTGCTTTGAATGCTTTTCACTGTTTACTCTTCTCCTGGAAATGGTGCTGTGGATGTTGTTAGTACATGGCATAAATTTAGTTACTGTTGTATTTTTATTTCCTAGCTACAGTGAATGTGACCTGAATATATCTGTTTTTCATACTGATTTTATTGCAGAGCACCAGAACCTAAGTTTAGCATTGTGAAAGAACCAGCTGAGGGTCATCCAGAGTTCTTGGTAGCTGAAATCCACCTGCCTCAAGTGGTGTGTTCTTTGTAAAGAGACTTTTCCCATATTTTCCATTATGAAATACTACTTAAATGCCATGTCAGTAACATTGAAATACTACTTAAACACCATGGTAACATTCTGTACAGCAACAGTAACCACATTTTATGCAATAAATTTAGCCTTTCTTCTTCTGTCTTCTTCATCATTTGTAGTAGAGAAAGGGCCTGTTTTTTTCTGGGAGTCCAGTAAGGTAATTTAGAGGACAAGAAGTGGCAATTTTGGTAAAACAGACTGGATAAAATAGTAATGCTTATTTTTTCAAATGCATACATTTTATGTAAACCAAATTTTATCAAATTGTTTTATCATTTATCTACAGCTAGTTTACTTTGAAATTTGGGTGAACTGGTCTGAGAAAAAACGTAAAAAAAATATAAATAGATTAGTATTAGCTATGCATGTGTGAGTTCTCTCTTTTGATTACATCAGTGATTTGGTAAGTTTGAATTTCACTTTCTGTGTTCTTGTTTCTGTTGCTGTCTGTGTTTCTTTGTACACACAAGCTGGATTTATTTTGTTCTTGTTTCTGATCTGGCAATGATACCAGAACTAAATGTCACTTTTATTTCCAGAAAACAGCTCAGACATTAACATTAGATGTGGGAGAGGACCGTATTCTTCTGGAGACAAGATCCAACGTCTACCACTTAGACATCTACTTGCCTTACAACATCATACAGGAAGATGTGGGGGCTCAGTTTGATCGATGCACAAAGGTGAATTGGTCTTTATTTTACACTTTATTTATTTTATTCATGTTTGCACAAAGGTGAATTAATCATTTTTCTGCATTTGATTCTGTCTTCTGCACTGCCCTTCAATTGTGGCAGGCCATGGAATATGGCTGCTTTTGGTCATTGCCAAGTTTTGAACATTTATATTTTGGATGTTGTCTTTGTATCGGTTTGAGTAATATGTTTGCTACTTTTTCTTGCCATTATAATTACCATACTTGCTTCCTTAGGTATCAGTCTTTGATAACTGTTACATAACTTTCTGTCTTGCAAAAGGTTGAAAAGGATGATTTTTTAAAATTGGGCTGTACAAAACAGCTTGCACATTTTGGCAATTTGTCTATTTTGAATGACAAACTGACATTTAATTTACAAGAAAGTAACTGGAATAAATGAAGGGACTTGACTTTTGATTGTCACCAAGATGTACAGCAGGCATGAAACCAAGCAGATTCAGACTTACTCTCCCTTCCATCTTGTTGACAGCTGAATGTAAAGTCCTTTCTTTTCTTTGTTGTTATCTTGTAAATTAGTTGTCAGTTTGTTGCTTAATAAAGGTAAATATAAAAACAGATTATTTTCGGTGCCCCTATTGTAAGAGCCCAGAGCGCTTACAAAGACATAAGATACACTCATTTCATCACACACACACACACCGAGACACACGCGCACATTTCATCACACACACACACCGAGACACGCGCACACTCACACATGCACTCACACACACACACTACAAATGCATGCGTTCCTGGTGATGGATTGGTACCCCAAAAAACCATGACAGATCAGTATGCAGAGGAGAAGAGATGGGTTTTCAGTTTTGACTTAAAAGAAGAGAGTGAAGACGAATGCCTGACAGAGAGAGAAAGGGAGTTAGAGAGTGAAGACGAATGCCTGACAGAGAGAGAAAGGGAGTTCCAGAGCACAGGTCCAATGTATTGAAAGGATCTCTCCCCAGGGCTCCTTCTGCCCATCTTAGGAACACATAGATGCGAGTATCCGCGGCTGAATGAAGAGAGTGAGAAAGAGAGTAGAGATGAAGCAACTCAGAGAGGAACATTTGCAAACTGTTTATTACTATCCAGTTAAAGCATTCTTTTGAACCTTTCCTGTGTTCTGATCTTTTTCTTTGTTTTTAAAACTTGCAATCAACATTGTTTCAAGTTTTCTTTTACCATTGTTTTTTAACTTGGTTTCAGATTCTGACCTTAACAATGCCTGTACTACCAGAGTCCTGATCATCAAAGAGCATTTTACTCCATGTTACTGGTTTGTTGGTGGTCTGCATTTCAGTGTGTGGGGGTGGGGGGTATGTCACTGTGTGCATCTGTGTGCTTGTGAATGTGAATATGCAGGCATGCGGATGTAAGTGCTTCTTCTGGAACAAGATTTGTATATGAGAGATGTGTACAGAATGACAATTGTGATTCAACTTTCAGCAGACAAGGAATTCATTAAACATTTTGGAAGCCTTTATGCTGGTGTTAAGACTTTCATCTGATTGTGACCCATTAGTAAACAGATCTTATTCAAACAAGCACGCACACACACACACACACACGTAACACACATGCACACACACACCACAAATGAAATGCACAAATTTACTATTCCATTTGTTGACTTTATTGTTTTTGCTTTCGAAATACTGAAATGTTGCAGCAATTACTTTTGATAATTTCATTAATCATTTCAGTTTTACAAAATTAATGACAAACACAGACCTTGCATCAAGTACAAAATAATAGTAACCACATGGAATACACTTGTGATTGATATAACTGGAAAATAGCTTAAAATTGCATACAATTATATTACAAAATCAGCTACAATCACATTGATTACACCATTTTCATATGATGAAGCACATAGTTACACAGAATGGTATTAAAAAATTTTTTTAAACAAATCATTACACAACCAAGTTCTACTTCTAGGTGCATTATAATGCAACTATAAAATTTAGCGACAACTGTAACACATATATATAAAGTAATGGTGACACCACAATAACATCAAAGGCAGTCTAAAAGAATATCACAAAAATAGTATGCCATATCTTTGTGATTTTAACACTGGACAAAATTACAAGAGGTATTTGAAGAGGGCAACAATAATATAACCACACCTAAATACAGCACAACCATGACATTTTCAAATATGAACAGTATGTAATGGGATGCATCTTGTTCATTTCATGCAAAAATAGCACAAGCTGATTAGGACAAACATGGTCATTTGCATTAATGCACATGACAGGACACCAGAGTTGAATGTGAAGACATGATACAAAAGTCAGTGATTTAGATGCAATAATTATAAACATGAATAGATGCAGGTCAATGAATCAGTATAACTGGTGAATTTACTTAATGTGTATTTTTTATGCAGCTGGTGTTTACTGATCAGGTGTTTAATGTGCCTGTGATTAGCGCAGAAGACGAAAGCACTACCCATTTGCTGGGTGCTTTTAACAGTTTTCCATCTCCATTTACAAGTGTCTAACAAAACATGACAGGTGCAATGCCGAAACATCTGCTGTTGAGCCTTGATGCTGACAAAACACAAAAGGTGTAATACTGATGCCTCTGACAAAACGTGAAAGGTGTAACATCTACATGTCTGACAAAACACAGAAGGTGTAACACCAACACAACATACACAGGCACATATCAGTCATATGTGTACAAATACATGTATGCACAGGCAAGTACATTTAAGCATGTTAATTCCATATGTACCATGGCTCAAACCAATTTCTGCAGGTGGTGATGGACACACCTGTAAACATTTGAATATAGCACTGTACTTTCCCCCTAGTCCTAGAATTACTGCAACACACACTCCATATGCACCTTGCAGTATTCACCACCTTGTCAATTCATTGCCATAGTGTTGTACTCTGGCTAAAACTGTAAAAGGTAGCAGCTAAAACTGTAAAAGGTAGCAATTTTGACAGCCCGACAGTTACTCTGACACAAATTCCACAGGCACCCAATGGTATTGGCCTTTAAGTCTGAACAGTATTGTATTCTTTATAAAACCAGAAAAATCGTAGCAAAACAATTTTGACAGTCTTCATGTACATGTGATGCAGTTACTGTAACACAAACTCTACAGGCACCTGACGGGAGTCGCCTCTAGGTCTTGCCGTGATCACCAAACAACCATCGTTATTGTACACACACCTGACGGTGGACATGTCCAAATGGGAAGGAAGCTCCAAGCGCCTCTGCACGTCCTCAGTGTAGGAGGCTTCCGCGAGCCATGACTGCCGTTGAGCCTCAATGCTGAGAGTGTGCCCGGCAAGTTTCACGTAAATGTCCCCTGGGCTAAACCCCACCAGAGGCAAGGACACATGAAACGCACCCCCGTGTTCGCCAGTGTTCCCTGAACGGTAGTCGTGACCGCCGAGAGACTCCTTGGCGTGCTCGCTAGGTGTGCTCTCAGTGCCTTCGGAATCTAGACTGTGCAAGTGTCCAGTATTGTCAAGGCATTCGACGTTTCCTAAGTCGTTTGCTTCCCCCTGAGTATCGCTGCTGCGTTTAATGGGTGGAGTTGGGTCAGTGTCAATAGGACTGGTTCCTGTTTCGTCTGCAGTATGGTTCCTCGATTGCTCTTCATTCACGACTGTGTCGCCTGGCGGCAGCACCATGTCATCGAAGTCAGTCGAAACATGAACAAAACCTTCACTGATTACTTCAAAGTCGCCATCACCAGTGCTAGTGGACGATTTCCTGACGTAGGTTTGTTCCTCGTCTTCTTTCTCTTCGCCGTCTGACAAGTCGTCCTCTGGTTCCTGGATGATAGGATAGGACGCTTCTGGGTCTTCTTTTTCTTGATCTTCTGCCTCAAGAATCTTGGAGGCGCATTTATTAGAATCGGTCCCCTCTTTGGTTGACTGTCGGCTCTCCTCGCCTAGTGTTTCTCCTGCCAGTTGCTTCAGAGGCTTGATGTGAACTTCTGTGGCTTCGGCAAGTGGAGATTCTGAGTTTCTCTCTTCTGCTAGGGTGTCGTCGTTTTTGTTTATGCCAGTGTCTGCAAGAACTGCATTATGATATTGGCTGTCCGATGCTTCAGTCTTCTCTTTCCCCAACAAGAAAGTGAGGGCTTCCACCTGGTCTGCTTTGTCCTCCAGAGCCTTCACACTTTCGCATTGGTTATCCAAGGCCTCTATTCTGGAAGATTTGTCTTCCAAAGCCTTTGCGTTCTCCTCTTTGCTCTCTAGGGACTCCATCCGCGTAGCTTCGTCCTCCCAAACCTCCATGTTGTCAGCTTTGTTCTCCGAGTCTTCCGATCCTTCCATCTCCGACCCCTCTGCGTCGTTTTCCGATGCCACTTTAGACCCGTCACTCTTCAAGTCCTCCGTCCTGTTAGCTTCGTTGTCTGAGCCGCAGAATTCTGTTGCAAGAGGTGCGCAGAGCAGCATGGTGCCGTCAGGCTGCAGAAAGCAAGCTAGCTTTTTCTGTTCCACGTTCTCGGGCAACGGCACAGTCTGCAACATTTCCAGTCTGCTGAGACACGTACCTGGGCCACGCGACTCCTCGTGACGGGCGTGCACGTGCACCTTTCCGTCTTTGACCTTCAGGTGGATCTCGTTGGGGGCAAACCCAGGAAGGCAGAGAGAGTGAGTCCATGTTGGATTTCTCGGTGCCGCGCTGCCGCCATCATGTCGATCTCCACTGTCGTTTTCTGCCGCCGCCGCCTCACTGTTTTGCTTCTGACCACCTTTCTTATCAGCTGTCACAGTCGATGCATGTTCAGCAGTCTTTTTCTCGCCTCTGGAATGGTCGTTCGAGGATTTCTGGTTAGGAGGAATCGGTGTGGTAGACGACTCCCCGCTACACTTTCCGGCCTTGGCGGCGGTACACCCACAGGCGGAACGGTCCTTGGAGACACCGTGACCGGTCCCACCAGTCGCTTTGGGAGCCGAGCGGCACCCGCTGCAAGCTTCAAATGTTTCACCGCTGTCTGGCTGACCAAGATTGCCACCGAACAGATCCCCCAACAGTTCTTGGGCAGTGTGGAGGGCGTCGTTGATGACGCACTGCGGCATGAGGTACCCACCAGCCGCACCGCAGAAGGAATTCGGCATCCGATGAGAATGACCAGATGTGGGGGTAGACTGATGATGGGACGCGCTGTGTCTGGCAGTGTCACAGTGCGAAGGTGCAGCTGCCCTGGATCCCAGCACCAAAGGGATGAAAGCCGAGGCAGCCTGAGACCAGGGCGGGGTGGCAGAAGAGTGTGTAGGACACGTCCCAGGCATCTGGGGAGGAACGAAATTTCCTCCCCGTCTGATGCCGCCGCCACCGGACAGGTGAGCCCGGTGGGGTGAGAACTGGTCGCTCGTGAACACAGGAATGAAACGCATGGTTGGGTGACCAAGTAAACAGTCGATCATGGGTAAAAAATCTTCACTGAAGGACTGAAGAGAAGTGCGTAGTGTAGCCTATAAAACGTTCGTATTCACAGAAACTCTGCCCGTATATTTCGACCGTAGCTTTCGCTCGTTGCTGCAGTGCTGTTGTGAGCGGAGCTCCAACGGTCGAAGTTTTTATTGTCATCTCTTTCGTCACTCGAAAGTACAGGAATTTTCTCGACGCGGCAATGACACGCGCTTTCTGTTTACAAACACTGCGGAGTATTGCGCGCGCATGCGCAGATCTTAAAAGGGGCGGGGCGTTATGTGATTGGCACCTTCCAGAGAGTTCGAGATTCTTCTCGTAGCAGAACGCCACTCGGAACGTGGCGACATGTGAGTGCGGGCATGAATATGACTTTCAGGTTTCATAACATATTCCCTGGAAGCTTCTGGTGTCTTCTGTTTTGTTCTGGCTTGGCTTTCCATCGGTTTGCTGATTGCAGCTGGTTCCAGTGCATCGGCGCCGGCCAGCAGCGCGTGGACTAGAAATTCGATATGCACGCATGCGCAATACCGTCTGATTGTAAACGCAACCATACCGACAAACCAGAATTATGGGTTATGGACAACTGCGACGTACAGTAGATATATGTCAGTCCAGTAAATGCAAGTCCAATGTTTCTCGTTTGTTCGTGTATCTAGCTTCCGTAGAATGAAGTAATAACGGTTTTAGCGCGCGACCATGAAGCTCATGCACACGGACCTGCCAGGTGTGACTTGCCTCGACGCCCCTTCAGCGAAGTCAAAGTAATGAACGGGAGATTTTAAGAGTGCCACCTCAACACAAACCAGAAGAAAAGATAATAAGTCTAACGATCTCTCACTCTCTCCCCACAAAACCCCTCGCTCGCTCCCTTTCCATTTCCCTCACCTAGTAACCCCAAGGCCGAGTTTAGTGTTTTGCTCAGTTTTGTTCTGGTAGAAGAAAGTTGTAGAACATACAGTATATCTATAAACTTATTTCATTGGCGGTGCTCAACGCATTTGCGTCCTTGAATCATTGCATGGGTTATAAGTGAATGGAAAGCGTAACAGCTCCGACTTTTCATCAAGGTTTAACCGACGAACACACACACACACACACACACACACACGCACGCACGCACACACACACACACACACACACATCCCCATGTAACAACACCAAAACCATCGCACATGACTCATGTGCTGTTACATATGAGTAACGCTGTGAGTTTGTGGGTGTGTGAGAGAGAGAGAGTGAGAGAGACTGATCAACATTCACACCAGCCAGCATACCCAACAAAACAAACTTGCCAACAAATCAGTTGTTTTTCGTTGCTTTACTTCATACGCTGACACTAAATTGCACTACAACTGGGGAAATGAAGAAACCATAACAACACATGGTCGTATTTCATTTACATATCACAGGTCAGGTCAGAGATCATGGCTTGCACTTTACAATCTTTGAGGAAAGAAAGAACATGTGGAACATTTGAGGAATACTTCTAGTTTTTCAACATTGTGTTCAAATGAAGTGTAACATAAAAGGACAACAAACAGAACAATATCATTGCAATATTTTAATTGGCTTGAGTGTAGATCATGCAAGTGCTGGTCCAGAAAAAATAATTGTTAGGCACATACTCTATGGTTTGGCAATACATGTTTGTTGATTATTTTAAAATAATGCTATTCTCTGCTCTGAAGCAGGCTCACTGTGGTCTTGTCGCATGTGATTTGGAATGAGTGACTGTAGCAGGTTGGAAAAAATAATCCACTGAAGTGGTGTATGTACAGCGCTGGCGGTTTGGTTACATATACATAAAACTAGTAAATCCTACAATTGCCAACCAACAAAAACAGTGTGTGTGTGTGTGTGTGTGTGTGTGTGTGTGTGTGTGTGTGTGTGTGTGTGTGTGTGTGTGAGAGAGAGAGAGAGAGAGAGAGAGAGAGAGAGAGAGAGAGAGAGAGGAGTAAAAACAACTCCTTGTAACTTTAAAGACACAGAAAAAGCATGAAGTAAAAAATATCCAGAAGACAACAAACAAATCAACTTGAAAGTAACATCTTGAATTTACATCAGCTTTTGTACAGTGAAGTCTATTTTTGCTTGTGGAAATCAACACAAAAAATGCTTGGGAAACTGGCAGGCTATATAATAACACTGCAAAAGTTCATCATGATTCAAAATGTGTCTTGCCCTGCAACAAATTCTCCCCTCAGACTGACTCACTATTTGACATACTGAATTGCAATCAGAAATCTAAAAAAGAAATCTAAATGTATATATATATATATATATATATATATATATATATATATATATATATATATATATGACTGGCAGCATTTAAAAATCATATACTTCACAAAAGGTTAAAATAATGCTTTTTAATTAAGATTCTTGATCAGAATCAACTTCTTTTTTTTAAAACATAATATCACAGAAGGTTGAAACAGATGATGCTTTTTATTTAAACAGCATAAAAAGTCACATAATGCACAAAAGGTTAAAAACAATGGTTTTCACTTAGACTGTTGACATAAAAAAATCACATAATGCACAAAAGGTTAAATATGCTGCTTTATTTAAGACTGAACAAAATGATGTGCAAATATTTGGTTTCAGAGCATTTCAATGGATAGGAAAGCCGCAATGTATAATAACATTCATTTGAATGGAAAAACAGGCAACTGTTTTACCTGACAGCTGCAAAGACAAGGACATTATTCATATCACAGTCATCAAAGCCACCACCATCCCCATTTGTTCTGTTGCACACTTTAGGTTCATTGTCCCACTTTAGGTTCACAGTCCCCTGGGGTATTTTGGTTACTTTTTTTGTGGAACAGCAGTATATCAAATCACTTTGAATGTTGGTGGGTTGCCCTAATATAACTGTCCTGGTTGACTGGGCATAAAAACAACAACAACAAAACCAAGTTACTTACTTGGTGGGATTTTCCCCAAATTTTGCCAGATCCTTTAAACTTATTCAAATGTACCCCTATAACTCATAAAGTACCCTAAGGGGTTTCAGCTGTCCAGGACTTAATATTGAGACCATGAGAGGATTTCAGTGAGGTGTATGCGTGTGTGTGTGTGTGTGTGTGTGTGTGTGTGTGTGTGTGTGTGTGTGTGTGTGTGTGTGCATGGAAGTTCTCACTCCTGAGTCTAGTCCCTTCCCCACTTGGCCACACTACATAAAATGACTGGCAAACAAACTGACAAACTTGCGCCATGAGAGAGCTCCCCAATGGATAGTACTAGGGGAGAAGCTTACTTCAGGTAGGGACAGCAGATAGTTCTGTGAAAATTTACTTTGGGTAGGTGGTACAGGGGAGTTGAAACTACTTTTCTGTTTGCTTTCTTTATGCACAAGGGTGTGTTTCTAAACTTTACGGTCCCACATAATGGAATTTTTCATGCACAAAAAATTCAGGCAGCTTTCTGTGAAAACAAAAACAAACAAAAAACAATGGCAAAAGAAGAGAAGCACTACCCAGCCTGCTTAACAGGTTGCCCACTCACCAGACAGAATAGCTTTTGCCAGTCAGCACCTGCCTACAAAACACACCTCCTTAAAGACGAAGCCCATGGGCTGTCCACATGCCTTTGTAATGTAAACAAAGCATGTGCCTGTGCTTTAAAAAAAGAATGATCAAGTGTCTTGGGTCAGTGCAGTTTGATGCACAAGTTCAAACATGCTTTATGTCGTTTATGCTGTTTTGTCTTAGTAAGAAGAGCTATTGCGATCTGGCTGAAAGTGAGAGGTCAATTAGCTTCCTACATTCATGAATTTCAGCAGAAGTTTTTTTTCTTCTTCTTCTTTTTTCTCTCTCTTCTCAGTGGAACCTTTAACCATATGCGGGCCTGTAGAGCATGGAACCCCAGTTGCTGCTTGTTGGTTATTGCTTTCCAGTCTCATCTGGAAGACCAGCCACCACCCTGAGACCAAGGAATGGGAGGAGGAAGCTATTGTTTGAGCTGGGGTCTGAATGTGCAACATCTTGATCTTCAGGCCAGTGTCTTCACAAATTAGCCACACTGCTGCAATGCATTCATGAACTGCACAAGTGTAACAAGAGATCAAAAAGTAAAGGCAATATGTTACAAAAATGTACATAAACTGCCAACAACAACAGTACTGCTGCTGGTTAACAATAATACTAAAATAAACAGAGTGACACTTATGACAATCAAGCAAGCCATTATAATTTTGTGCTCAAAATTAATCTTCCACTCACCACACTCTGCTCACACACAATTTCATTGAAATTGTGGCCCAGCATGCACCTTTATTAATGCATACAATCATCATTGCATTACTAGCACAGGTAATTTTTCCTCTGACTTGTATGAGCAGAAAAATATGTTTAGCATTCAAATATATAGCTATATGTATCATCCATTTAGTTGACCTTTTCCTTTTTTTCTCTCTTTTTTATTAATATAATGGAGAAATTGTGCTTACATAAAGCAAATTGTGGGACAAACCTGTGCATACATATATTCTGCTTATCCCCAAGCTCCAAGTCCAAACTGGGTTGCATTCATTATGGGTCACAGAGACTGAAAATAAGGTCAAGGATGCAGCAATGATTTCTGTGTTTAAATCAGACGAGTATCGTGCACAGTTTTCATTTATAGGATGTTTTATTGAAGTTATTGGATTTTCTACCAGCCTGACTGCATATATATGTCTATGCTAGATATTTTCATTCTGATCACATGTTTACAAAATGAAAGAAAGTTATGGTAGATTGGTACATCATAAGAAATTTTTTGTTTTGTTTTTTAGAGTAGATGTAAAGTGCTTGTGATGGAAGGAACTGATTGGAAGCAGGTAACAACAAATGAGCCACAGCCAGAGGTTCCTGACTTTATTTCTTTTCAAAAATCTGAAACAAGAATGACTGCTAGCATTTTAAAACAAGATCCAAACACATAAAAGGTTCAGAAGAATGCTATTTATTAGGACAAAACACAACATGCAAATTACAGGGCAATCCCTTTTATCAAGCTACAAAAAGACACTTAAACAACAGTTAAACAGTGAAAAGTGATGAAAAATGAGATGGAGAACTAAGCCACCTTTATGTTAATGGTTGCGCTATGTTGTTTTGATGTCCAGTGTTTGGAAGAATGTTGGCATGACAATCTTTGGCATTTCTTCCAAGCACTGGACATGAAAACAATATAGCTCAACCAAAAACATATAAGTGCATGGCTTATAGCTCTCCATCTCATTTTTCACTGTTTAACTGTTGTTTAAGTGTTGCTTTGTAGCTTGATAAAGGGGATTATCCCCAAAATTCACATGTTGTGTTTTGTTCTAATAAATAGCTAGTGTTCTTTTGAACCTTTTATGTGTTTGGATATTACTTCTTTTCAGCCCACATCACTGAAGAGTGACAGTTGGTGTTTTTCACTTCTCTCTTCATGTGGTCATTTTAGGTCTCAAAGTAATGTCAAAATAAAATTATATGTGAAAATGAATGGAAGGCAGAATTGCAACTGAATGATGTCAAATGCAACCCCCACACAACTAGGCCAAAGCCCAGACAAAAGAAAAAGACAGGATGGCAAAGTACAATCAGCTAAATAACCCCACAGTGCAATCTGCATTCGATCACATAAAGAAAAATTCAACAGCATCAGCAACCTGCACATATATAAATTTCATTCACTTAATACAGAGAAAACCAAACAACAGGCCAAGCGCACACAGAGGGTTCTTGACTTTTACAAAACACACAAGGTTCACATTATTGCATCAATGCTATTCCATTATTTATTGCAAAGTTTTATATATATATATGATATATAAAGATGCCTCCATTCAACTAAAGGCCCTGATCCACATTTGAGCACTGTCATATGACTACAACAGATACAATGCGTTGCTGTTGGGACAGACTGACTGTGAAATCCCAGTTGAGCATCTCATCATGTCATGCAGGTTTCAAACTTCTCCATTCTCATCTGATTCTTATCTAACACAAGCCATATGACAGCCAATGAAAGTCATGTACAATTAACAGGCCTTGTTAAGCCTAGCTGACTACCAGCTAGCAATGTATTTGATCTAATAAATCAAGACTGTGCTTTGAACACAATTATAATATTGGGTATTTTTCTTTGTGTCATCTGTGTGGTAATTGTAAAAATGGTGATGTAATAGCTTCCATTCTTTTATCCTAGCTTTGACAGGATACTAATAATGCAATCAATGCTGCAATTTCTTCACCACTGGTGTCTGCTATTTGATTCAAAAGTGACAGTTACCAACAATCATCTTTCCAATCAATCAATGCAAAAACATGTGGCACAGCATGCTCCATGACATCTGTTGATGACATTACTACATCATGCTGAAGTCACATGACTGTGCTCCAAAGTGGATCAGGGCCTTAACACATTCTGTGGCAAAAGCTCACAACTGCAGGCAAACACACAAACTATCACTTTCTGTAATGCCCAAAATCAGTAACTGTCAACCACAGGATGTGAAAATTCAATCAATTACTTGCTTTTTTGTTTGTTTTTCTATGCTTTGACCTAAATAATTAGTTCTCCAAAGAAAATTGCATCCATTTATTGGATCCAAGCACAAGTATTTACTGTTGAGAGTTGAACTGCCTCGATGCCTTAACACCTATATCATAGCGCCATTTTTATTTTCCAGATCTAAGATTTTCAAGCATCCTTTATGGATGGGCATAAAACACCAACTTACTTACTTACTTATGGATCCACAGGTTAAGGAGAGAGTATTCACATTGCAGAGTTAATATTCTTTGCAAAGTACTCTCAGACTTTCTAAATTCAGCATTTCAAAGAAGATTTTTTTTTTTTAACATTCAAAACAGACTTAATTAATGACAGAAGTTTTTTTTACTTCTCCTGAATACATGTCTACCTTCGTTTAGAGTTTAGGTGCATCAGCTTAGAGTATTTTTCCATGCTAATGGACTCTATTACATAGACGTTGGTTTTCTATCGTTAGTACTGGGCTGATATCCTCTCATCATTTTCTTTTGTTAGTATTGGGCTAATATCCTCTGCTGGTGGTCACTGATGAGCTACTCAGGTAGTGAAACACGTGTCTTAACTAGGCAACCAATACAATAATGGTCCCCACCAGGATCAGATTTTTTATAACCCTGCTGCTCTCTGTTTAGCACTGTGGGCTAACATTGGATTTGGCTCTGGAGGGGACTGATGCACCCAATAGGCTCTTTAGGAAGGGAACAGGTCTTTCTTAATTTCTCTCTCTCTTTTTTTTTCTTCTTCTCTTCTTTCTTTGGACTTACTCAATCTAACTTCTTTAAGGTCTTCCAGATCAAATTATAATGCTTCAACATTCAGTTGCTTGCTTGTTTCTGTGTGTGTTTGTTTTGCTACATTTGGACCTAAAGGATGTGATAATTCTTTCATTATTCCTCCTCAGGTGTTTCTGGTTTGTTGTTGCCTGTATTTATTTTCTCAGTATTTGTGAGTGTGGAAGTTTAAAGAATAGCACCCTATAAAAATGATTAATACTCTTATTGCAATAGTTTAATATTCTTATTCTTTTGCCAACTCCCAATATAAAGCTATGTAATGTAAATTGCAATATGAGAGAGAGAGAGAGAGAAAAAAGCAGTGCTGCTCAAACAGAAACTTAACTGATTTTTTTTTTTAAACAAAATATATTATATTCCTACAAGCTTATATATCACAAAGTGCTGCCATAATTACTCTCACTTAACAAAGAAGCTTGGCATGTGCAATATACAGTACATAAATAGGTGTGAAGAAAAAGGCAGAAAGGTTCAAAATACATAGCCTTCCTCAGTGTGCTGACAGTTGAGGATAACTGCACACATGGACAACAGCTAAAAGCTACATTGCAACAGACTGCCAAAGAGTACTCCAGTCAAAACTACCATACGTAATCGCCAAAGTGATCTTAATGTAAGAAAAAATACAGAAACAATTCCAACCTTAATCCAAACTGCTTTATGACCTTTATTATGACCTCTCACTGCTTTGGAAACACTCATTTTTTCTTAGGACCTTTCTTTCCTTTGCTCTGTTCTTGTATTGATACTCCCATGGGCCTGAAACAAAAAACAATAAATGACTGTTAGAAAAGAAAGAGGTATCTCTTCTTTTTTTAACATAAAACCCACCAACACATATACATCATGCAGCACACACATGCACCCCCCTCCACCCACCCACACAATGTCTGTAGGTGTTGCAATTAAATCAGAAAGATGATGGGGAGTCAGTGGTAAGAGTACTTGCTCCTGAAAGCCAAAGTTACGCATGGTCAAGTGTGGTCATCATATGAATGGGTGATCATTATGTGCTAGGCTTTGCACCTGCCTCAAGATTTCTTTGGAGTTGAAGTCTGTGCAGACTCTACAAAGGTCCTTTGGATAAGACTATAAACCAAGGTCCCCTGTGTGCATACATGTGCAAATATATCACATAGTGCACGTTAAAGATCCTGCAGTCCACATCAGAGTTTGGTGGATGATGGAGACACTAAAATAATCCAGCATGCACTATAAGTGTTAGAGTCTTGGAAGTTGGATACTATATGGAAGAAGAAGAAGTCACCTTTTCACCTGTAATACCTCCCACAGTGGAATACAGTGGATGTAAAAGTTAAGGTCCCCTCTGTTGAAAACCCAGAGCTGACATATGTTCTCCTTTTAAAGCCTGGAGTGGGTCAGAATACAGTCGTGCATGCTTCGACTACTGCCAGCTATTTCTTCCTAGTCCTAATTTCTACCTTCCCAGTCCACTCACCTTCATTTTATCCAAATCCTCTGCCTATCATTTTGCACTGTTAAATTGTAGCTAATGCAGTTTTCCATGCATGTGGGCCCACAAAATAAAATAGGTCATCCTGCTCATAGTCACAAGTGACTTAAGCAGGTTCCCATGGTGAATGCCAACTGAGTATAAATACGTACCAAGGAATGGAATGGAAATTGGTTTCTGACACATCAAAACATGTGTTGTTATGTACTGACAGATGGATGGTTGGTTTCTGATGTTATAAAAATAAATTAGACAAACATGTGATTTTGTGACTTGTGTCTTGAACTAATGAAATTTAGAATGTGTGATTCATCCTGAGGTAACCTTATGGGGTTGACGGGATGTAATTAACTAACCTGTAAAACCTCATAAAAAAAGTAAGCAACAGTCAAAGGTAGGACTGTTGAAAAAGCAAGAACAAAGAAAAGAAGAAACAGAGAACCAGAATACCAAAGATAAGCAAAAGAAATGAAAATTCAAGTAGTGAAGTTGGATTACAGATGCATGCATCACTCAGCTGCAACAAAAACAGACAAAAAGGAACGTTTTCTCTGACTCTGTCTTCACCACAGTTCACTCAAATTAGAAATTAATTATTACTGACCAGTGATTCTTTTCTTTGATTCTCTCCTCAATGCTACTGACAGTGTGACAAAGCTTGGCTTTATTTCCACAGGTAGTGTATCAAGCTCTTCAATACTTTTGATCTGCAAGTCACTCTACGTGTGAAACTTGTTTTGTCTGCCACATAATTATGTCCTTGATCATTCATTACATTGGCTCCAGTGTGCCCAGCACAGTCAATCCACAGGAGTTTCACTCATGGAATATTCTCATAATTATATGCTGATCTGTACCAGTTACTTCTTACTTTATATGTGTAACTAATTGAATCTTTGAAAATGATGGCACACACAGTCAAACTGTCACTTCTTGGGGTGATTCAGTGGGGAGTATGTGCTCCATTTCCATTGTTAAACATGGGTCATTACCATAATCTGTGACCTGATAGGTTGGCATTGTCTCAGTGTACACAGGTCATGCCATTATCATCATGGGTCCAATGGCCCCCAGCATCACATTAACCCCTTCACTGCCCCAGCACGTACAATTTCCGGGCTGAATGACGCACGGTCGCGCCTGCAAACAGTATATTTTCCGGTCCTGTGAGATCCATTTTTAATGCTATGCGTTTTGAGGAAAATCCTTTCACATGCCAGTATGAGAAAGAAGACAAAAAGGCTTAAATGTTTCAGATTTCGCACTTTTATGGGTCGCTTTCAAATGACATCATGGCAGTGAAGGGGTTAAAATGGGAAAGGCACCTAGACTATCAGAACTTTTATCTTCAGGTATTCCAGTCATACATCACTATAGTCATCAGCAGATGAACTTTTGACTTCAGTTAAATTGATGTTTTGAAGTATCCTTATGTTGTGGGTATGCAAGGGCCCATACATTTACACTGCTTGACCTATTTAAAAAATAATTTTATAAAAGGGGGGGGGGGGGGGGGGGGGGAATCCCCCTACCCAAGATGTAGGGACTGTATGATTCAGAGTGAAGAACTGTGAAGGTTTAAATAAAGTGAAACAATCAAGTGACTGTAGCAGACAATCAACTTTTTCTTTATATCAAGCTAAAATGTGCCACAGGTCACATGAATTTGATGCTTTTGCTCCAGCTGGTTATTGCAAACAGAGAAGAATTAAAGCAGCATATCTAAATAACACTAAGAGACCAAATGAGCAGGCACTGCTAAAGTCAAATTTTCAGCTACTTTATACTGGAACAAATTCTGTAAAGCACCAGCAAAGCTGGCTTTTATGACTTGCAGGCACCAAAGAGGCAAGTCCTCCATCCTGATGTTAAACTGGGATTAACCTGCTCTGAGATTTGCACATGGGCCACCAATCTGACAACAGTGTGGCATGGTAAGAAACTCACCTGCAGTAACTTTCTCTAGGCCAGATAATAAAATATGAATAGGTCCATGGTTCAGTGATTCCCTGTGTCTGTCGCAGACCATCCAAGTGCTTCTTGCGGTCAATATTGACTTCTCGACGCTTCAAGGCCCATTCACGACGCTGATCAATACCTTCTCGCATCTTTAGTCTGGCTTCCTCCTCCAAACGTTGCAGCTGAAAAGCAAATAAAATGGTAAAAGTGACAGAATTAACCAGCGTCTTCAAACCCATTTGTTACATTTCAGTCTAAATGACAGGCTAACAATATTGTTATTATTGGCATCTTACCCTTCATTGGTTATTGGCATCTTACCCTTCACTAGAACACTGGGCCAAAGTAAAACATTATCTGTGTTAGATTCCCATGTCAGGGTTACCTACTTTCATCCATAGTACCTTCGTATTATGACAAATCCCATTGCTGATCCCTAAAGTTTGCATGCAGCTATCAGAATGGCACCTGTGCCTTTTATGTTGTTGTCATGTATCAACATATGATAGGTAGGATAGCAGCTTTCACAGCAGATGAGCTATGATGTTTATGATGTAATCCTTTCCACCCACATGTGATCACAGATTGATATCTGGAAAGCAGTTCTCAGTTGTGTTCTGATATTATGTGAATGCTTGGTACATGACAAATATACAGCATGTGCAAGTGTTGGAGAAAAGGTCACACACATGCTACCTTCTCACCCATCATTTCATAAACGTCGGGACCTGAGCTGAGGAACACTAACAAACTGTCATTAGTGTCAATGCTTTTATTTTTCTTACTACACTTATAAACTGACAGTATATGGTGATATAATATCCTGAAGAAATCAACATCCACTTTCAAGAAGTAACAAGCAAAAGAAATGTACAAATGACTTGCATCCAAAACATCAAAATGCAACTTTACATTTTATCTTCAAACTCTCCAATGGCCTTGAAATAAATTTTTTATCATCAAGACCGCTAGGTAATGGTATGAACAGAGAAAGCTAAATACTGGTGCTACTTAGTAAAAATATTATCTGTGCTATTTTGATATTCATGCCTATAGCTATCCTCCAAAATTTGAATTAAAGTGGGCACAAAATTACAAACATCTTTTAATTACTCTTTTCTCAAAATGCAGTTGTACATGACCTTGAGATATGCTCACTGACACTGAAACTGACCCTGATATGTGACCGACATTAAAATGTTTACCGAAAGAATGAAGACATCAGTTATTTCCTTTTAACACATACTGAAGTCATAAATACTGTCATAACTGTATGATATTCCATGGGAATGTTACAATATTGTAGTCTGAACTAAAATGGAAAACAACCAGTTTAAAAAAAAAAAATTACATTTAGTTTTATACTTTAAATGCTGTTATGACTTCAAAATAAGGTCAAGGTCAGCAGAACTTAACTGGTATGAACCAGTAAAGTTTAATGCACAAGACAATTAGCAAAGGCTCAGTTTACACCCATTCAAAACAGGCAAGAACAGAACATTTTAGTTTTGCCAGTGAATTTGAAAACGCATGTTAATGTGTAAATTTCAGTGGAGATTTTAATCACAGAGTTTACTAGCTCTAGTTAAAAGAAAAGAAAAGAAAAAAAGGTGGTAATAATGTGGATCATAGTGTTACCTCTAGGAGACGCTGTTTTTCTTCCTCTCTGCGTTTTTCTTCTTCAGCTTCCTGGCGACGTCGCTCTTCTTCCAGTTGCTGCTCCTCCTCCAACATCTCCTTCCTGTGCATTGCACATAATATTCACTCCCACTCTTTCCTCTTATAAACGCACTTATCTCCAGAGGGAAACTGGGTTTGCCTTCAAAGGCCAGGCGTGTGGGATCAGTTCAACACAAATATTTATTATATATAACACATATATGTAGGTGTGTGTGTGTGTGCGTGTGTGTGTGTGTGTGTGTGTGTGTATGTGCATGCAAGTGTGCGTGCGTGCATGAGTGCATGCGTGTGTGTTCATGGGCCCTAATGTGTCAGCATAGCATATTTTGTGCTGGAGTTAATGCCTCAGTTGATGCTTACTCATGGTATTAAACACTCACTTCACCATCTGTTTGATATTCTTGCACTTTCATCATTGTGAGGTGACCCTGTGCAGTTGACAGGATGCTAATGTCCAATTACTAACACCTAACTTGCACTGTAAGACTGATATTCTACTGGTTCAATGTGTGCTTCCTATAGCTTTGCTGACAACTTTTGCTCAGCTGAACGGAGCATCTGAGTAGGTATCACCCCTTTTCATCGTCTTTATTTTATTTTTGTAAGAGTTTTTGGTGGCACTTTGTGTTCCCAAATCCTGCTGTATCTGACCACTTATAATAGTTATCGTGGAAATGATCATAGTTACAATTATTTCAATGCTATAACTGTAGCACATAGTTAGCCACAGGGCAAGCATTTTTAGAAAAATGTTTGACTCAACAGACTGGCAATGAAAATTCACTTGCACTGCAAATGGAGATGAGGACCATAAGGGTTGCACCATGGTGAAATGGCCCAGTTTCTTGGCAGAGTCTGAACAAGACACACATGCACTTAGAATAGTGTATACGGACATGATTTTGCACTTTATAAATAATTATTTATAACAAGTCACATTCCTTTCTTCGTGCCAGCAACCCCCCCCCTCCCCCCCCCTCACACACCTCCCCCACCCACATACAGAGTCAGACATACATGCCCATATTGTTTGTGTATGTTACTGTGTAAGAAAAAGATTCGTTCATAAGATGATTCAAAATCAAGACTGTGTTTGCTTTTCGATGAATCTGGTAGTATTCAAGTTGAACAAAATATCAAACAGATAAAATGTCGTACTTGGAAGTATCAGTTTATGTCACAGAACCCCCAAACTTCTGAGAAAACCCCCCACCCACACTCAGATCTATTTATAGGTTTACCTTGCATGTTCTATTTCTTCTGCCATTCTGCGTGCCTGCAATTCCAATTCTTCTCTCTGCCTCTCTGCTTCTTCACGCTCAGCGATTATCCTCTGGAATGCCTCCTCTTCTGCCTGAAAGCACATTTTGTAAACTAAGGCCAAGCACTCAATGATAAGAGTTTTCCCAAATGAATTTGCTTTGATATTGTATACTAGGTTGACTGGGTGTTAAAAACAAATTGTATACTTACAGTTTTATTGACTCTTAAAAGCTTAAACTGCCATGTTCAGGCTAGTCTCATTAGCATTAAAATACATCCATATGGTACTTATGTATTTAATGCATCTCTTCATTAGACTTCAGCTATTTCAAAGCATATTTCAGTTAAAAACAAAAACAAAACAACAACAACAAAGAGCTGCACATGGTGCATCTCTTTACCTGTTTTGTATTTGGCCCATTACAAAATGGCTAAGTTTGATGTGAATGCACCCACATGTCTCTCTAGTGATTACGTCTATAATGTTTGGTAAAGGCTGATCTCACCTGCCTCTCCAATTCCTGCAAGCGCAGCTCCTCTTCTTCTGCTTGCAGTTGAGCCTCCTGGAGTTCCTCCTAAAATTCAACATTAACATCATCAGGATCATCAAAAACACTGCCCTGAGCATCATGTCATTGTACCTTTTGCTTTTGAGCAAAAATAGGTTTACCAGGGTACAATGCCATTAAAGTTACTAAAAGTGATCAAAAGAAAAACATTTCATTCGATAACATTAGGGCATATTTGTGGGGACTACAGCAAGAGAGGTGACAGGATAGAATCAGAATTTAATACTGTGATGTTTGAAAAAATAAATTAAAAAAATCCCATGTAAAACAAGCTCACATCCTGAACAGCAAAATGGTTCAGCAGAACACTTCACACAATCAGTAGTCTGTCCCTTTGTACAATCAGTAGTATGCTAATAGCAGACAACTGTTCTATTCAAAAGTAATTTACTCTTTGTGCTCTTTAATTCCACAGAATGGAAGGAATGAGTTTAAAGTTATACACACTTACTTTGTCATTACAATTATTCAGTTATAATTGTTGAACTGAGATAAAAAGTCCCCAAAACCTGTTAAGCAGTTCAAATACAGACATAGTCGGGCTGCTTATTTACATTTACAGACAGTACAATGATGCATGGATGTAAAAATGACACAATACTTTGATCAACATGACTGTCGCATGCTTGTCAGTGCACATAAACATCCAACATCCAAAAACACACTGTTTTTTCAGCCTAGTCATAACTTCAGCATGCATCCACAATCATCTGCTTCAAATATGCAGGTCTATACAGACATGCAGGCAGGCAGACAAACAAAACAATGTATTCTAGACCCCTTGAAAAACAGACAAAAACAAAATCACGCACACACACACACACCCATGCCTCCAGAAGCTTTTTAAAAATTTACAGTAACTTACAAGACAGCTGACTACATCAAGTGCTCTGTGATACTTCAAAACCTTTGTGCAAAAGCAAATAGTTACAACCCACCCTGACCCCCTCCGAAAGACTGCCCAACCTATCCCTTCCTACCCCACCCCAACACCCAAAAAGAGAGAGAGAAAAGAAAAGAAAAGAAAAAGTGACAGAATATAAAATGAGAATATAGTGCAAACAATAGTGATGACATTTCAAACTCTCATGCTTTGTACTTGTATGCCATGCATGGGTCATCCAGTGGTGTTGACATTATTCTTGAGCCAACAAATCATTTACTCATAGGCCAATCACTGCATGCCCTAGTCTGACATATCTGCCACATGCTTTTTAACAATACCATACCTCCTTCCGCCTTTTTTCAGCCTGCATTTTGTTGTGGATTGAAAAATAATGAACACATTGATACATTCACCAAAATTTCAAGACCACACTTCCTTATAGGAAGTTATGCTTGCTTGATTAAAATATTGTTAAATGACTGATAGATTGATCAATTCAATATATTTTCTATTCACTCCTTTTTTTCCCTTTTATTTTTCCCTACTGGATCACAAATCTTAATCTTAATATCCTGAAATGATGGTCTACAAGGCTGACTGGGCATTACTGGGCATTACTAATGTTATTTCACATGGTAAAATGTGCCTCACATGCATACAATAATTAAATATCTTCTGACTGCATGTTTACCATTAGCAGGTAATTCTGTATTTTGTGGTAATGATATAAATTTGCCTTCATTTGTTTTTCCAGAACAACAACAGTAATGACAACAAGGAAAGTCACTGGATCCATCAGTCTCAAACATTCACTGTCACTTCTTTTTTAACAGTACAAAGAGCTTGAACATTTCAAGTTTAAAGTCCATGATTACAGCTCACCAAGTACAACTACAAAACAGAACTGGGCAACTTGGACTTACAGAATTGATGGATGGAACACACTGGGGCAACTACATTTTGAGTAGGGCACATTGCCCTGTGATGTCATCTTCCAGACAATGATGTCAAACTATCCTTAAAAGTAATGACATCATTTATCATAATGATGATAATTTTTTTTGTTTTTGGAACCCATACTCCTGGGTGGATTATACCAGAAAGTTTGGATTGAAGATTTTTGTTTGTGCACTTGACTTCCATGTTTGAAAACCTGAATTCACTTGACAGTTTGTTCAGTGTTTTACATGTATGCAAATCTAGCTGAAAAATACTAACTACTTCCCTTCTAGTTCAGTATAAACACTTTCCTGGACCAGAAACAAATGTTAATTTTGAGCCAATATGCTTTTACTCCAAAGGAATAAAATGTGAACCTTGCACAGGAGGACATGCAGAATTGGATCTAGTTATACCATAGCCAGTCCTTCAGTGCAAGTTTCTCCTCAACACCTTTTTTAAAAATATGTAACAATTGCCACAAAAATAGCAAGATGACTGGTTTAGATTTAATACAAGACTATGTTATAAATGGGTTTTGTACAAAACTGTTGACACCTGGAGCACTGCACCAGCAGATATGTCATCACCATCCTTTCACTTCAGTCCTTCAAGAATGCAGACTCCACCTGATTTGATCACAGGTGCCTCCTCTACTGATCTAGACCACTCCCTCAAACTGTGACCTCAATACCTGAAGGTCTGCCAGCAAAGCAGTTACAGGTTGGTAGTCACAATATCAAGGCTCTTGCATAATCTCCTTTGTGTGTAACTGGAGTTATCAACATATTCACTGTTTTCATGTTTGTTGTTGTTGTTTTGTCCATGTGTTACATTATCTAGGCATGTTTTCGGTTTTGTTTTGTTTTTCTCCAATAATGTGCTTATCTTTAATGCCCCTTGAAACACAATAACCAGAAAGTTTGATGCTTCACAGAAATGGAGCACTGTCTCAGGGAATGAACAGACCTTAAATGTACAATTTAGATAACTAAACTCCCAACTTTATGATAAGATGGGAGCTATAAATATGAGATCTAGTAACAACAACAAAACCTTCATAATGAGAACAAAGCTCAGCACATAAGCATACCTGTGATTTGTGAAACATGGATATCAATATTACTGGAAACGTTTCACAGGATGTCGAAATGATTATTACCATCCCTGACTTAAAACTGTCATCTCCCATATTCACCTCATAGCGCTCCTGAGCTAGTCTTTCCTCCTCATCTCGCTTTCGTTCTTCTTCCTCACGAATTGCACGCCGCATTTCTGCATCAGCTATCCTTTCCAGCATCTCCTGTTCCTTCTTCCTGGCTTCCTCCATCATCTGTTTTTCCTTGTCTCGTCTTGCCTGTGCATACTGTTTCTTTTTCTCTAGCTCCTGTTTGCGACGAGCTTCTCTCTCTTCACGGGCAGTTTTGCGAAGAACTGCCAGCTGTTCTCGAGCATCTTCTTCTGCTTGTTGGATTGCATCCTCCTCAGCACGCATCAGTTCCACCTGTTCTTCAAGTTCCTGAAAGGAAAGGAGCATCAGTGATCCATAAGTAACAGAAATGATGACAATAAAAAAAATCAGATGGAACTCACTCCCTCTCTCACACACACTCATGCACACACACACACACACACACACACACACACACACACACACACACACACACACACACAACAGAAGAGAAAAAAATAAGAAGAAAAACAAATAAACAAATAAACTGACCAGACTATTCCCCTATAACTAAACAATTCAAGAACCAAAAAACACTATACCCACACCTTTCCAAAGAAAGAATTCAGTCAACAGATAAATGAAAAAAATATATACAATTTGTTTTTGTTTTTAAAGAGGAGCAAATTTAGTAACAACAAACATTTTATTATTCCTGAGAAAAAAAATTTCATGCAAATCCTAGCTCTGCCAAAGTGATTAAGTTTCAACTTTAAGGTCTCAAAGAGGTGAATCAAGGATGAACAAACATTTATGTGTCAAAATAACAAATTTAATCAATGGTTTCCATCAAGCCAGTATTTTCAAAATACTGGATATAAATGACTAATCAGTTTCAAACTAATAACAAAATCACAATGTAATAAACATTCACTCACACATGCAAGCACACACATACGCAAGCACACACACACACACATGTGCATGCATGCACACATGTGCACACACACACACACACACACACACACACACACACACACACACACACACACACACACACACAACAAATACACACCAACAACAAACAAGCAAGCAAAGAGACCTAAAATACACCTTACCCTTGCTTTACGATCTGCCTCAGATTCCTTTGCTTTCCTTTGCTGTTCCTTTTGGGATATCTTCTCTTGAAGGGCTTTTGCTTCTTCCAGGCGTTTCTAATGACAAATAATTTCACACTGCCAAATTTAAAAGCGGAGGAATAAAAAAATAAGCAGGCAAATACAGATATGAAAGCATACACACATGCACACACACACACACACACACACACACACACACACACACACACACACACACACACACACATACACATATGGAGACAGACAGACACAAAGAAAGAGAGACAGTGAGACAGAGGAGAGAGAGAGACAGACAGACAGACAGACAGACAGAGATGGGCAGACAGACAGACAGACAGACAGAGACACACAGAGACAGACAGACAGAGAGCAACAGAAAAGTGAAACACACAGAAACAGAGAAGAAAAGAAAGGGAAAGAGATGGACAGAGATGAAAAGCATGTGGCTACAGCCAGTTTGAGGTGCAAAAGACATGTTTTGAGAGATGATCTGAAGTACTGATGGGTTACAAAAGAGAATGCCATCCCTCAGCAATTCCTTCCATCAAGCTTACTGATGTTTGGTACAGAAACTGTAACTTTTAAGAAAAAAGTATTTAACTTTGACAAAAACTAGTTGAGCAATGTCGCATGCCTCACAGGCATCCAAACAATGGATTCCATTGTTGAAATCTGATAGATTATGCCTTTACAGCACCGTATTGTACATATCTCAAACACTCAAGTTGATACTATTCTGCTAATGAGTTTAGGCAGTATTGTAAATTTAGCCTTGAATGAGAGGCTCATCTGTTTCTGATTTACTACTTCTGCAATCCACTCCTATTAGCATCCAGTTCTCACCTGTCTCTCCAAGCGGCGTTGTTCTTTGGCTGCCTCTTTCTGGGCTCTTTCTTCCTCTGCTTTTGGGTCCATCACACGAACCTTCTTCCCTTTCTTAGCTTTTGCCTCTGGCTGCTTTTTGGGTGTGGGTTCTGGTTTTTCTTTCTCTGAGTCTGGTAACACAGCTTCATTCATCCTTCTCTGAGCTTCCTCCATGCGCTCCTGGGGACAAACAAGAAGAAGAGTGGTGTATCACTCTGGTTTCCTATATCTAATACCATATCAGACTGTTTTGTGCCTGTCTCCCAAGACTTTTTTTTTTTTAATCATTTGATCATTTTTTATATTATTATTTTTCCCAAAGGATAACTTTAATCAAGTACAAAACCAAGCACTCAGTGCCATCCAAAACTTGCAAAACAGTGACAAAATCAACAAATATCAATTCATACACCTTCTACTGAATAAAAATGTACATTTATAATCTGCCTATTGATGCTCTCAGCACTCAATACAGAGTTTACTCATGCTTATGGATGCACCTAAGAAACCACACACGAACAAACAACACAATGTCCCATCCCAACAGAAAAACAACAACAAAATGAACACAATAAATATGCTAATGCTGATGCTTTCCTTAAAAAAAAAATGTATGGAAGTAATTTTATGTCTAATTCTGCAATAAAAAGTTGTTGTTTTAACAAAATAATGTCAAAAAGCTGTAACTACACCAACAACAAAACCAGTGCTGTTCTCTTACACGCTGGTACATATCACAATAGTGGTCTGTAACAACAATAATAATCAGTTCTGATAAAACAGTGCTGCATGCATGTGCATTAAATCTTGATTAGCTATCTATTTTGTTCTTTTCCTTTGTTGCCCATCTGTCTTCTTTTTAAATATTTGTTCCTGGTGAAGACAATTTTTGTTGAAACTGTTGAACTGTAGCATCCATGGCCCATCTCTTTATCTGGTGAGCACCCTCTCCTTGTTCTTTTCTGAGTGCTGTGCATGTTGGTAGACATGTGGCTGAATCATATATCAGTGCTTTCACCAGTAAATTTCTAAAACAACCCATGTCACCTTCTCTTTCTGGAACTTCAATACAGGGTCGGGGAGCTAGGGTAAAGTAATAAAAAAGAAAAGAAAACGAAGTGAGATGGTAGTGTAAAAGTGAGAGCACTCACACTTAAAAGCCAAGTTAAGCACAGTTGAGTGTAGTCACCACATAGATGAGTGACCATCACATGCTTGGCTTTGTACCTGACTCTAGATTTCTTCAGAGTCAAATTCTGTGCAGACTTATGAGACTGAGGTCCCCTGTGCATATACACATGCAAGAAGCTCATGTACATGTAGTCCATGTCAGAGTTCAGTATATTATGGAAACATTAAAATAACCCACCATGCACTAGAAAAACATGTGAAACATGGTAAGTCTGCAAGAGAATGGTGAACAGCATTTTATAAAAGTGATCTATAAAGTGAGTGGCCTATCTGAACTAGCATTAGTGCTACATGGTATACACTGATGCATACCACAGCAAATGTGCACCAGCACATTAAAACAGTAACAGACACTAAGCCCACCACTGATCTCTCTCTACATTTGTACAGTGGGCAGAGAGTTTCTCTCTCTCTCTCTTGAATGGTCAGTTCTTGATCCCTTCAACAGCCAGTCAGTGCTTTCACCGGAGAATGCTTTCACGAGCAAACTTCCAAAACAATCCATGTGCTTATTGGCAGCCAGGAAATGCAAAAGACATCCTATGTGAGCGCAGTGTGAAGAGGAACAAGGTGCTACCCCTTGTGGTTGAAACGGTCAAATTTAGGCACACATGCTGTGAGTCACAAACACAGTAATGCTGAATCAAATAAAAACTAATGTCATGCCAACAACAGACACAATGCATTTGTACAGCAGTGAAAGCAAAACATCTCCCCCCAGGATGCTCTCACCTTTTTTCCTTTCTTCTTACTCTTAAGCTGCATGATTGAATCAAAAAGATGAAGGATGATATATACTCAATACTGTACTACAACAAGGAAGAAAACACTGAATCCAAGAAAAAGTTTGAGCAGTCTGAACACTTGAGTCAGCTGTCTGTTGTAGAAGTACACACTTTGCATGATTGCAAATGTTCTACTTTACAAATAATATGCCCCCCCCCCCCCCCCCCCCCCTTAAAAATCAAATACACAGACCACAAAGAAACCTCCTGAACATCAAAAGGATGCATGCTTGTTTTCAAAGAGTTTCCAGTTAATCATCAAAGCATATTGTTATGTCTAATGTAACAGGATTTATAAAACAATCTTGGTGAAGATATTAAAAGAAAACACCAATGAGAAAGAAAAAACAACAACTTTGCTACTAAAAAAAGTTGTAAATGAACCCAAAAATCAAAGACCACCCATCAATTAGATTGCTATTTCCCCAAAATAAATGTTTTAACTTAAAAGACAGGTTCCACTGAGGAGCATACCTTAAGTGCCTGTTGAGCTTGCTGAAGCTCCTCTTCTGTAAGACCCTCAGAGTCTTCTGTTATCAGTGATGACACTCCAAGAGACTCATCCATCACCTTATGCACTGTACCACAGCAGATAACACATTATGGACGGTAGTTCTTCTCAAAATACACATAATCTGGAAACTGTTCAAGCAAAACATCCATAACTGTTTGCACTGTACCACAGCAGATAACATGCTATGAATAATAGTTCCTCTGAAAATACACATAATCTGTAATTTGTTCAAGCAAAACACCAGACATAAAAAGAAAAAAGAAAAAAGAACAACAACAAGATCTATTCAGGCACAAGTCTACATTCTTGTGTGAATGTGAGCTAACATGAAAAACAACATTGTGTCATATATCCATTTGTTTTAAATGCTCTCTGCCTCATACCATATTATAACCATATAACACAGCCCCCACCTGAACCATGAGTAAGTTACCTCCCTCTTCAATTTGCCTCTTCTTCAAATCCATGTAGCATAGCTAATGCAGTAGCAAGTTTCACATGCTTAACCCTTGCTAGTGCCAAATTGCTAAGTAATTTGCATCATTAAGGGGGCAAAAGAAATCACAGAGCTTTAAAATCAAAGTACAATGCATTTCAATCTTCCCAAACCACCCCAAATGGCCCCATGAGCAACTGTTACTGTGTATCCAAACCACAGGCACTGGGTGTGTGTTGTTGTTTAAAAGGTAGATATATATACTCACTTCTCATGAGTTTATTTTGTCACCTTCAACCTCTCTAAATCAACCCAAGTGGCCCCAAGAGCAAAACATTGCTGTGTATCCAAACCTAAAGCACAGAGTGTGTGGCATTGTTGTTTAAAAGGTATTATATACTCACTTCTCATGAGTTCATTCTCCAGTTCATTCTTTGATATGGAGTCACGCCGAACCAGTGCCTCCTTCATGTGTTCTGGGATTATGAGACTTGGTTTCTCTGCTGGTGTTTTGACACGTGGAGGAGGTGGAGGAGGGCGGTATGATTCCTTCTTCTTGGGGCTCTCCTTAGCCTGTGGGATTACAAATCAACAAACAAACATTGATTTAAAAAACATTATTATTATGACTGAAACAAAATTCAAAGCACAAAACAAAGGGCACACAGAGTTCTGCTTATTTGTCTACATTTGTCCTGAGGTGATTCTGTGTGGTTGGACAGGATGCTGAAATCCAGGAACTAACTCATTTTCTGTCTACATGCACATATAAATCTAAAACCACACATTTAACAACAATAAAAATCTGCATGTAAGCAAGCATTCTGTAGCAGCATAGGCACTTGCTTCTGACAATATTCTATTAGATCTCAAAGAAAGCAAAATTCACTTGAGTCGGGGGTAGCAACTATATCGCCTGGTCAGGTTAGTGTTAGATAATGAAGCAGGAACATGAGTATAAACTGATGAAAACATGTCATTCTTGCTTTTGTCCTCGCATCCTGTCAAACAGATTTATAAGAGACTTATTTCTAACTAAGGGTTCTGGTCTACCCATCACCTCAGTTGGTTCAACCAATTAGAACATCAAAAGTAATATTCCCCACAAAAAGCCCTTTAGCTTAGAGCGGCCACCATGTGTAGCCCACAAACAAAAGCACTTCAGCAGAGTGAAAGGCTTGTGGGCCCCAAACAATGCCTTCAAAATAAGTAACAACATGTATTTACTGATAACAAGAGACATCAGCTGCCATCAAGTTAAGCCAATTGAGCATTCCATCAGCCACCACAGTACAGTGTGATGATCAGGGCCCATATGGATGATGAGCAAATCAAGTTAAAAGCAGATAGCCCCTAATCCCAGTTTGCAAAAGAGTTCAGAAGTCTGGCTCTTCTTCCATATGTGCAAGTTATCAATAATCAGAAATAGCTACTGGATTGTGTTTATCGAAAATCCCCGGTAATACCAACAATGCAGCATGCCTGATGTCAAAAACTAAAAACTGATTGGACATCATGTGACGACAGCTGTCTCTGTTTGAAGTTCAAAGTTCAATGTGATTGTAGCAGATGTCCGTGACCCAGTGACTCCTTCTTATTTGAGATTTTCCTGTCTCCTCTTCAGCATCTGTTGACTATGATGTATCGTGAAGCATGAATATAAATTTTCTTGAATAATTTGTGGTCTTCATTGGTATGTCGGAGAGCGTCGGTCTGTAGCCTATAGGTGTTCATTTCTCAACCCTCAACCATAGCCTCTGTCAGTAACAGCAGCATTAGAGCCACCATTGTTATACTTCATTTGGCTGCTTAAACATTTAAAAATAAGTCTGTAACTTAAAACGTGTTTAAGCCAATTGGATAGCCCTATTTTTGCTTTACACATGCCAGTTTTTTTCAGTTCTGTCACTGTTTAGAAGATAAACACAATTAGAGGCACTATTTGCTCCTCATACATATGGGTCCAGATTGCAATCTTGTGGGAATGTAACTATGGAGGCACAGAAATCAGCACAGAACCCTGACCCTTGTAACACAATTTGTACAGAACGGACTCTTTCTCCTTTAACAAAATGTACAGTATGCTAATGCTAACCATGCATTATAAAGGATACCTCTTAAAACAGTATAATATTAAGTTCATATACATGTATGATGATAAAAAAGTCACCATTTAATGTTCAGGGCTTGGTAAAGGCAGCATTGTGTCTACACATCATAATATAGGCCCTAAAATGACAAAACTTCTATTACTACTACTATTACTTCTATACTTCTATCACACAACACACATACACACACACACACACACACACACACACACACACACACACACACACACACACACACACACACACTGACTACAACTAATAATGTATGTTTGTAATGCACTCAATGATGCCATGAGCTCTCACAAAAATTGGTTAATATACATCTCAGTCAGATACTATTTACATCAAGTATTATACCTGACTGAACACACACACACACACACACACACACACACACACACACACACACACACACACACACACACACACACACACACAGATGAGGAAACTGGATTCTGCATGGTTTTATTTGGGGTGGAAGTATTTATGAAATGAAGAAGGTTTTTAAATTTGTTTTGAAAGACAAAAGAATGGTAGCTGAATGGAGAACACAGGAGTATGAGCATCTAGGGTTTACATTCTATGTATAATTTAATGACTGCAGTTACAGAAGTATGAACAGCAGAGCTTATATTGTCTCAAGTACAAGTTATCAACTGCTAGTTTAAATATTTATAGATCATATAAAACTGTCAAACCTTTGGTGCTGGAGTAGCAGAAACCTCAGTCTCAGCCTGGTCAGGTTGCGCTGATGAAATGTCCATGGCTTTCACAAATGACTTGTTGTTTTTGCCCTTGATGTCCACCTTGCCCCCCTTAGAAGGTGACTTTTGTCGGGCAGCTCCAGGTTTTTTGCTGGGTGGATGTGGTGTTTTGGCAGCCAACTTCTCGACCTTTTCAGGTGCTGGTTTTACTTCTTTGGGAGGAGCCTGCAAGTAAGCATATTGAGAAATGTTCACTTAATTAGTGACCTTAAAAATAAAAATAAATCATGAAACTGAGTCATAAACAACCACAAGCACACTACAGAACAAATATTAGGCTTTATTTACATGTACAGATGATTAGAGATCAGAATAATCCCTCATTCCAAACCTGTCCCAGTCTCAATCATCCATAATTGCTCCCTCCCACTGATGTATACATTTGTAATAATAACAATAAAAAAGGTTGTGGGGTTGTTGTGCTCTGTGGGCTGATTCTCTCTGTAAATTGTATCAGGCTCATAGAACTGTACTGTGTGTATGCATTCAGCTCTCTCTCCCTTTCACACATCCACAAAAATGCACATGTATACACTCATCTGCATGCACACATGCACTCTCAGTCTCATACCCCCCCCTCCCAACTACACACACACACACACACACACACACACACACACACACACACACACACACCACACACACACACACTAAAAGAGGTTCAGAGGGGAAGAAATGCACAGAAAGGGAAGTCTTGAACTGAGAGAAAAAAATCCTGAGTCAAATGTGAGGATGACAGTTCTTCAACAGACAACTACTGGTGATTGAAACATAATCTGACACAATAACAAAACACTGCCATCAGACTTAGAATGCAGAGTATGAGATGAAGTGTAAACAAACAGTTATGGTGGCATGTTTCCATCACAGAAATATAATACTAAAGTGGTTATCCCAAAAATTTAGCTGTTTTCATTTCATTACCTTTTTTGTCTTTCTTTTCATCAGGAGTTTGTTCTCCTGATATGCTGAATGACTGAGATGGCTGACATTATTGTCAAAATAAGTGTGAATAAATGTTACACAACTTTTGCAAGGAATGTGGTTGTCTACTGTTATGTGCTTATTTGGGAAAATGCTGGATCCTCTTTGCATGACCCAACCACCAGAGCTTTAATTTTATAGTCACTTAGCTTCAATATATTGCCAATCATCCACCTCCTGACAGGGTCTCAACATCAACTGATCAATGAAACTGAGTTAATGACTGGTAGATATGAGTGACATTCACCCTCCCACCCTCTCCCCCATATACATGTAATAGATGTCCTCCCTCTCACTCATCCTTCTAATCATCATCCTTCCCATTCATTTGTCCAAACTGCCTTCCTCCCATTCATTCATCTATCCAATCCATACCGTAACAGGTTCAGGAACAGGTTCAGAAACACTGGCAGGTTCTTGCTTGGAAGTTGACACCTCAACTGTAATATCAGGTGGAGGAATGGAAGATGAAAGGACTGGAGATGCTGATCGGGATGGTGGGCGAGGTGGTGGAACAGCCTGAAAACCTGCCTCTGCCATTGCCATGTTGTCTAGATCACTGCTGGATTTCACATCCTTTTCTCCCTCTGTCTTGATTGAAACAGAATCCATCACCTGTTCAGCTTTGGCAACCACTGGCTTTACCTCTTCACTTTCTGGTTTTACCTCTTCATTTTCTGCTTCTACTTTCTTTTGGACCTCATTCACAGCAGGTGTAACAGTGGCACTTTTTGGCTCTGGTGTGGGAGTGGGAGAAAGCTCTTTTGGCTCTGATGTGGGGGTGGGTGAAACAAGTTTTGGTTCTGGTGTTGGAGCTGATGGAACAGTCTTTGGTTCAGGTGTTGCTGGTAGCCTCTGCAGAACATCAGTTTGTCCATCACTTTCAGATTTCACTGATGAGGATGATATCACAATCCCACCACCCTGCAGAGAAATTAAGGTCTCCGGGTCTGGCTCAGGTCGGTCAACAGAGCCAGAGAATGAAGATGCATACTTTTCCTGTTTCTCTAGTTGCTTGGCAACATGGTCCAGCAAATAAGCGTCCATCTTTTGTTCTGAGGTCTCTTGTCCTTGGGCAGTTCCTTCTGCCATCAGCTCATCTGGAAAGAGAATGAAAGTACACAAACCAAGGTTAATCCATAAATAAAATATTGTTATTATAATTATTATTATATTATTTATGCAGTATTCTATTTCATGGGTGACATGAACAAGCCTTTATATTAAAAACAAAACAACACTTTTATTCATTTTATCTCAATCACCAGACCTTTCAGCATGATGAACTTGTGAAGAGAGAGCCTCCCTGACAGACAAAACATGGAATGAATGATGGGTAGCAATGAATAAATCTTGAAGCAATGAATATATATACATTTAAAAAAATTGCTATCGGTTTTGGTTCTGGTGTTGGAGCCAATGGAGCAGTCTTTGGTTCAGGTGTTGCTGATAGCCTCTGAATAAATGAATGAATGAATCAGTCAATCAAGATGCTCACATAAAAAATAAAAAAACTTTATTTATGGCTCTGTCCATTTTATGCACAAAACAAAGAATAATGGAAAAATGAAAGACAGTCATTCAATCAATCAGTCAAGAAACCAAGAAACAAACAATTTAACAATCAATCAACATTTTACCAAGTCCAAGTCATTCTTGTTAATCAGTATCAGTTGGAGTAGGTCAGTCAATCACTAAAACAGCCAATCAGACAGTGTTTCAGTCACAAGTCAGTAGGTCATTTGGCAAGCTATGACTGCTACCAATAGATCACACAAACAAGATGAGGAAAATGTGAACAAACCACTGAACACACAAATATGCATACCAACCAACTGAGACGATCAGGCATGCACAGCCAATCAACAGACAACCTGACAATAGCAACACTTACCCAAGCCTTCCTGGTCAACCTCTTCCTCTTCTTCCTCAGGCAACATGTCTGCTCGGCTGGCTGCTCTGGATGACATCACAGATGATGGCCGGTACACATCACGCATCTTCAGGCTGGCCACAGAACCTGCCTGTGAACCAGGTCGTGAGCCTGTATATCAGAAACAGAACTTAGTAATGACAGAACTAAGCATGTATATGTACACACATACATGTGACATATATTATGGCTTTTGTAAGAGCCTCTTACTCAGTAAGAAAAACATTAATTGTGCCATATTCATAATGCAAACATATGTTGTTGTGCCGATGATACAGACATGAGAATGATGCAAGAAGCCCAGATGACAGACATGAAGAAATGACAGATGCTGATGTTTTAGATTAAATCCTTTGTCAAAACAGGTAGACAATGACAGTGGCAGTTAGGCAAACAAAGCTGAATGAGGCATATGGGAATCAAAGGTAGGTACCAACCCCCCACCCCCCACAAAAACAACAACAGAGGGTAGAGGGGGCAATTCATTATTAGGGTCATACACACAATTGATGAAAATAATTATGTCTTCATCATTATTTTAGGTCATGTATGAATACATCTGACCCTTTCCTTCAAGATATTAGCATTAAAGTTTCTTTCATCATTAAGAGTTTCACAAGCCAATTATATCTATATAGCATATACTGAGGTACAAACTGAACGAGTAAACTAATCCAATAAAATAAGTAATTGAATCCACCTTGCTCTGACTTGCGTAGTTTATCTTCCTCATAGTCTTGAAGCATCTCAGAGTCTTGCAGCACACCTGCATTGTGTATAAAACAAAAATTACATGTATTACAAAGAGTTTGAGAAGTATCATTACAACACTGTCTAAAAATGCCAACTCTTAACAGCCCAAGCATATCACTGTCCTTAACATACAAGGCAAACACTCTAAAAGTGTCATGAACATAATCATTATGTACTGGAATGTATATATATATACATACATATAGCTTACAAGGACAAAGTTTTATCATGATCAGACATATGAGAATTCTCAAGAAAATAAGACATTCCATTTACCTTTTTGACACTGTTTTTGACATTTAAAGTAGGCTCAGCATGTTGAAATTAATATCCATCATTTGAGTTGAATGTAAGTTATCATCACACAATATCTGAATGGTATATATAACAGTATTACTTCAGTAGTGCCTGAAAAAAGTCCCTATCATGGTTTCTGTCAAAGCCAGAAATAACCCCACCCACCCATTCACCTTCACAGATTTGCTGAAGCACACTTCTGAAAGTGACAGACTCTTACTAATGTGTTGCTGGTCTTGATAGGTTATATCAGTTCACTACTATACACCTTCAAGTGCACTCACTCATTCTCTTTTAAGTCTGCATGCAAACCAATTTTGGAGGCATTCAAGTCTGCATGCAAACCAATTTCTGAGGCATTCAAGTCTGCACACAAACCAATTTTTGAGGCATTCTTCCCATGCCACTCATGTCCAAATACCCATATGCCCACCAACATTCAATGTCAATCTCACACAGCAACCCTACAACTAAAGGTCCATGTGGGCAGGTGTCAGATCATTGTTAGCAGAACTATGATCTGGAGAAGTTCCCCCATGGCTGCAGCCAAATTGGTGGTGCTCAATGATGCCTTTAGAAGACTTATTTTCATCATAAAAAAATCTTCTTTCTTGCATAATTATTTGCTGTGATAGAAAGAGCACAACACTTACCTGAGTACTGTGGTTGCAGTGGCTTTGCCAGACTGTCTGTCTCATTTGGTGCTAGCACTGCCTCCTTTGTCCCTTCTGGCCAGTCCTCTTCTCTACCTCCCACTCCACCTTCATCCGCATCTGCAACAGTATAAATCAATTATAAAGAAGAATGTTTTAAAATTCAAACAAAACAAAACAAGTCCATTAAAGCTGAATAAAGAAAAACTAACACCACTGAAAGCTTGCCAATAAGCCAGTCCACTCATCAGCCAATGAGTCTGACTAGTTTTATACTCCAGATCATCCATCATCCTCAATTAACTGACAAACCCACATCCACAGTCATAAAACCCTATAACCTGACAAGACCTACAATGTATTGCAAACACTCTTATTCTACGACTGGTCACATTTCACAAATGTTTGAGTCTGATTTAAGGATATATCTTCACAACAGTAATGTTTCTGATCATCAACTTCCTTAGTATAATAGACTTCTCAGACCATCTATAATCTAGATACCAAGCTATACCATGGGTGCTCCGTTTCCCAAATCCAGTGGATGTGAACCAGAGTATAAAAATGAATTTTATGTGACACATAAAGGCGTGTTAAGCAGATTGTCAGACTGCTGCAAGGTAGTGAGCGGCTAAACTAATTTCACCTAGGGGGATAGGGTGTATAAATGGCCTGTGCATGGGCAGCAGATGACATGCTATTTTTTGGCGTGATGTGGAAGGGAACAAAGAACACTACTTTGACTCCCCTCTTCCCAGTAGGCATGCTTGAACAAAGTAGCACACCAGAACCTTCAACAGCTTTATCACCAAGCAAGTATTTTTTTCAACTGAACCTTCTGTATAATCTAGATACCAAGCTATACCATGGGTTCTCCATTTCCCTAAAGTTGCTGAATCCAGTGGATGAACCATAGCATAAAAAGTGCAAAAGACTGAAGCAGAACAAACTACAACTTTGAATGCACCCATTAAGATGTTTCTTTGAAATAAAATTGAAAGCAATACTGGAAATTTATAAAGTACCTATACAGATCTACCATGTGTCTGAAGAATGTTTTACTGCTTCTGATCTTTAAAAAGTCTGTCCTTCATCTTGAACATCCAAGTTAGTTGCTCTGCATAACCCTCCAAAGATAAGAATGTTGCCTTCATTTAGACTGAACAGATCAGTAACCGTGTTTCAGATGGAGACCAGAATCACTCTCATTGATGCCATTCATAAAGCACCCAGCCACAGCCAACACAAACCTAATGGTAGAAGGATATCATCCTCTTGCTGTAATGAAGAGGACACGCTGGCTCTATCCATCTCTGCCTCTTTCTGGATCACTCTGCTCATGAGTACATGTTCACTTCCATCCACAGGATAACCCAAGGGAGATGAAACTTGAACGCTGATAGCTCGCGATCCAGAGCTACTCCGCTCATCAGCAGTCTCTTCTGGATAATATATGACACTGATTTGTAAGGTAAATGATTCATTTACTAATTTAAAAAAAAAGCATATTATGAAATTAATTTCAATATGTGCCAGAGAGAATGCATTATGCAATAAGCTGTTGAGTAAACTGACTTTGCAGGAGGAAAATATGTCACTGTGAGGCAAATGATAATTCCCTCCAGTCTGGAAACAAGAACTGAAAACTGTGGACTTCTGAGAATGCAGTTATTTGGGAACACCACATCATCATCTTCTATAATAACAAACAGATGTACTCTTATTAGTGCCCAATTGGAGAAACAAACTCAGGAAGTAAAGTAAATAAAACTGTTAAAAGATTCATCTCAACATTCTCATCAAACAGTTGAGTGCTGTACAGAGCATGAGTCCACACCGCATTTTTCTGGCACACTGCCAGTCTTTCACTGCTACCTGAACATGCAAGCTGTTTAAGTTCTAACCTTTAATGACTCGAACACTCCACACTGCATTTTTCTGGCACACTGCCAGTCTTTCACTGCTACCTGAACATGCAAGCTGTTTAAGTTCTAACCTTTAATGACTGGAACACTTTCCTCCAGTGGTGCCATCCCATCAGCGGAGGCAACTCGTTGTCTTTCAGTGCTGAAAGGTTGCCTGGACCCATGGTAGGAGGATTGGGGGCGCTTGCGTAGATCAGGGATATCCGCTGTGCCACTCCAGTAACCAGACTTAGAGCGGCGAGTATGAGAGAGGTGACCATGGGGAATAACCAGTTCAGGGGAGGTAACAGACCGGGCTTGGTCCCCAGGTTCTGTTGAGACAGTCAAGGTTTCCACAACACAATGCTCACATTCATGTCATACTTCAATAACTGTGTCTATATGCACAGGTAACAGTTATGCACACAGCGATACAATGTCATTTCATATTCTGAAATGCATAAGGGCAGTTAAAAGCACTTTGCAAAGCACTTTAAAGTAAGATCACTTGCATTGGTAAAACTTCCAATATAGTGTGTGTGTGTGTGTGTGTGCGTGCACGCGCAAGCACGTGCATGTGTATATGTGCATGCATGTGTGTGTGTATTCACCTGTGGACTGCGGTCGACCAAGATAGTTCAGAGACTTGAGAGAAGCAGTCAGTTTGTGACTGGACAATACCTTGGCACGACCCGAAAATGCCCTGAAGAAAAATCATATGTATTCATTCTACAACCAAGTCATGTGACAAAATCTGCAATGATCAACCACTGAAGAAATCCAACATTCTATTATGACACAATCTTTCACTAACAGCAGGGTTATAGTTAGAGATTACCTCATGCAACCTAGAGATCAAGGTCACACACAGCATATTTTACTGCACACAATACATCAACTACAAGGAACAAAAAGGCAGGTAAAATAATATGCAGTTTTAGATTAAAGAATCAATCACAGCTATGTCATACTAGGTATTATAGTCATAAAGCTGACATAATCATACAATATCCACATCAACCACTTATTCCTATTTTAAACCAGTCACAACTCTCTGTCTAAATAATGACAACAATTCCCAGCCTTTCCTGCCTTTTTGTTGTCATTTATTTCAATTTCCTAGAGAACTTTGCACTTGCAGGCAATGCATCACATAATACTGTTCTCTGTCTTAAGTAATGTACATAATCACTGACTTCAACTGGACTAAATGACCACTTCATAGATTCTAGAATATGAACTTGACTCATCTAAGGACATGCATGTGTCAGCTTTTGTGTACCCAGTACAGACAAAAAAAGCTTAATATACAGTGACTGCACTAAACACTTCAAATTGGTGTGACATCTGCATGGCAGTAACACTTGTTCGTGGAAACCGGTCAGATAATCACTGTAACTGGTCAAATACATGGCTGTACATGCTACTACTAGAGCTATACCAGTAAACACCTGACCTAGCTCCCTTCCCCATCCAGAACACACACAAACACGCATGCACGCGCGCACCACACACACACACACACACACACACACAACACACACACACACACACACACACACACACACACACACACACACACACACACACACAGTTTCACACTGTGCTGCAGTTTTAAAAAAAGAGAACCAGTCAAACAAAATAACAGCTGGTACACCTGACAGATTTTGCATATTCTTTTGTGGTATATGCTAACCATAACTGGTAAAATACCAGAAATTACAGGTTAATGCCAAACCCTGATATGGGGTAAATCCTAGTAATATGCTACATTTATGGTAGCCAGTGACTTTCTGGTTGCAAATTTTCAAAGAGCTGGTCTCAACTTCAACAATAATAAAATAATAATGGATACAGTGCAAATCTTTTTGAAGGACAAAAACTCCATGCGCTACAACATACTATTCACACATGTATTATACATGTAGATACAGACACAGCCTACTCTAACATGAATAGTCTACCCTGGTTTGTGAAAAGGCCTGTCTAAACAAGAAAGTCTTCAGCTGGGGTTTGAATAGAGAGTTCCTAGATTGGCAGGCAGTGAACTCAGACAGACAGAGCGAGGAAACTGAAACAGTACTGACCAAAAGATTCCAAGTTACATTTGGGAATTTTCAAAAGCTTCTCCCTTGAGGATTGGCGGGTACATGATGTTTGATATGTGCACATTAAGCTGAAAGGCAAGACTAGAGTGTGTTGTCAAAATGAGGATACATCCGGATGATACATTTGGAATACATCATTACAGCTGACATTGTCAACAAGCAATATTTCATTTTGGATTTAAACAAAAATAGAAGCACAGGATATCCACCATAAAAATGGCTAAAAGTGTACAAAAATAGAAACACAGGATATCCACCATAAAAATGGCTAAAAGTGTCAGAGCTTCAGACTCATGACCAAAAGGTTGCGGGTTTGGTCCCTGGCAGGAGTGGTAGGAAACTTTCCTTCTTCATGGTCAACTTTTGTGCTGACTCTTATTTTGGTATCTGTTCCTCTCCCATGCTACCACAATAGCATGTAAAAAATCCAGTCATTCTGCTAAAATTGTAGGTGGTAGGTTACAACCCAAAATACCCCCCCCCCCCCCCCCCCCCGCGTGTTTATTTTTTTATGTTTATACTTTATACAAAAGAAGTTGGTTGCCTACACAGAACAAAAACAGAACAGAATGCACACACAGTCAAACATACCTAGATGACTCGGAGCTAAGTGAAGGTGACCGTGGGTAGAAGAACTCCTCCGGCCCAAAGTGAGACCCATCAGTGAAAGACGTGGGGGCCTGGGACAAGGGCTGGGAGAGACCAGAGGGCCATGCATCTTCCAGCTGCTGAAGAATGTCGCGCAGCTCCTGTGATCTTGCTCGGCTGGACAGGGAACTCTCTCGACCATAGCATCGAGAGCTTGAATGAAAACAGTCAATGATGAGTATGTTTGCTGAGGATTTTGTGCAAGATGACAGTTACTGTGGTTGTGGTTGTTTTCTTATTTTCGGTCTCAATAAAGGCTGTTAGATGATGGAGGGGTTGGGGGGGGGGGGAGGGAGGAGAGAGAGAGAGAGAGAGGAGAGAGAGAGAGAGAGAGAGAGAGAGAGAGAGAGAGAGAGTGTGAAGTGCAGTGTAAACTAACAGAAAGAAGAAGAAAAAAATGATAAAAGCGGGAGGGGCATATTTCATAAACTAACAGAAAGTAAATAAATTCAGGTAACCAATAAACACAACGTAAGCCATAAGACAGGGAAATAAACCACACTCACACATGCACACACACACACACACACACATACGCGCACGCATGCATGCACACACGCACACAAAAGGTAGAATAAAAAGAACATAATAACAATAATAATAACTGACAGATCTTTTAAATGTAAATCATTTTGCAGAACAAGAACTTAATGTGCTAGCACACACCATTCATGCACATTACATACTCACAAATGTACACATAATCTACACTCCCAGAAATGGTCCCTCCACATTGGCTTGCGAAAAGGGTTAGAATTAAGACCGAGAGGGGAGAAAAACAGAAACAAACTTTCTCTAATGACAGAATAGAGTTAGTTATATGGAGTTCTAAATAAGGACTATATTATATGTATTATTCTGCATTATGGAGTTATAAATAAGAACTGTCTCATGAAAGTGGAAAAAGTATCCAACAAACAAACAAAACAGTGAAAAAAGATTAGAATACACAAACAAAAGAATTAAAAAAATTGAGTCTCTGAGAAAAGGTAAATATTTATTTGGAAGGGGCAAGACCTGCATCAGTAATCTGCTTTACAATACATGCCAAATTTATGAAAAGCATGGTCCTATTCACACACACACACACACACACACACACACACAACACACACACACACACACACACACACATGCACGCATACACGCATGCACAGACGCATGCACACAAGATCTGACCTTGGTCAGATAAGAACTTAACCAGAAAACTTTAGCTTTAGAAACACATTTTACATTTGTACCTTTCCAACAGCTTCCTGACCTTGAAACTGGTCATCAAAGGCGGTATGAAAGTGTTATGTTAAATGGTGGATATACATATCATGATTTTTAATGCAAGTAAAAAAGAAAAAAACACCTTTCACTAGTAATTAAGAAACTGCCGGAAAATGTGAAAATAAAATATGAAGAACAAAATCCCTTACATAAAATCACATCCTGATAGATTGAGATTCTGGACAAGTACTAGTAATCTCAAAAGAAAATAATGGCAAGGGGTACTGGAATCTGAGTAATCCAAAGGTGAAACAATCACCATATTATGTACCCCACTGAGTTAATCCAGTACATCGATTATTTGTCTAGGGGCTTGCTGCACTTCAGCAAGTCTAAAAAGCTACTGACCGGGTACTTCACACTAGATGGGGTTAGACAGTAGGTTGGTAAGGGGTGGTCTGAAGCACAAAGAAACAAACGCCTCATTTCTACATGACCAATCAACAATCAATCGTGGGTTAAAGCAGGGCAAAGAGAGAGAGAGAGAGAGAGGGCTTGTGTGTGTGTGTGTGTGTGTGTGTGTCGTTGAAAGTTGCTTTACGTCCACTGAGATCGTGCCTAGGTCGGCCACCCCGACTTTCACACAGCTCCTGGGCTCTGAGAGTGTGTGTCCCCAATGTTTCCTTATTGCGTCTGGGATCAGTCACCCTTCAATGAACGTGAATGGATTGCCAGGGAACACACGGCCATTCAATGTGCTACTGAGGAAAGAAAACGACAGATGGCAGCATGGTACGAAGTGAGCCACAGCCAACCAAGAGAAAAAAAGTGCTGGAAAGACATACTGCTGTGTAAGGCTTAAAGTGTGATTTCGTTATGCTTGATATCCTGCTCAAGTCAAAACTATTGCTATAATTACAGGCTACGCGATGTCCGCTGAACACTACCACCAATCTACCTCATCTTCCAACAGCTAGTGAAAACAACTCAGCCAAGCAAAGTGTATGGTCCATGTGAACAAGATCAACAAAGCAAAAACAACAACAACAACAAACAAAACAACAACAACAAATAAACAAGCGACCGATTAGCAAACAAAATCCAGCACCAGCAACTCATATTGAACTCAATGGTTAAAACATAAACATTTCTTCATTCACGCAACCCATCCCTAATAGTCCTTACGGTCTCTGTGGATGTAAAGCAAAATACGAAGAAGAAGAAAATTCACGCAACCGCAAAACTTTGTGCAAATATTCGGCAGAATTGTCTTTGACATGTCGCAACAAATGAACAGTTTTATAGGACGTGACGTAGGACATTTTGATTGATCTTTTTTCTTTTCTTTTTTTCTTCTTCTTCTTCTTTCTTATCATTACGAATCTAACCTATTTCTTTTCAGCGGGAAGTGTTCTTGGGTGTCGCCGAGATCGTCTCTGTGATCATTTTACTACAAGCACTGGATGAGGACGAGGAAAATCGAAGAAAGCAGTACCATAATTTATGGAACATAGATCTAAACACAATTAATTACAATTTCGACCTCCCCCCCCCCACTCTCCCTCTCTCTCGCATAACTCCGACTGATCCCCAGTCCAACTGCAGTGAATACAATGATGTTCTTATTAATTTTTAGTGCTCTTCCTTTCGTGAATATTTGAGGCAAACCCCCACCCCCACCCCCCTCTCTCTCTCTTTTTTTTTTTTTTTTTTGGGGGGGGGGGGGTCCTCAGTGTGTGATGATATTCTCTAGTGCTCTTCCTTTCGTGAATAGTAAGGACAACACTTTTTGTTTTGTTTTGTTTTGTTTTGTTAGCAGTGTGGTCATTCCGTAAAACACACTGATCTCATCACATGCAGTCACGCTGGGGTATCACGCTGCACAGACCAGCCGGGTTCCGTTTCATAATCAGTATCAACTGACTTTGCGCGATCAGTAGTAGATACAAACTGAGCGGCTAATTCTCAAAAGAAAAAATCAATAGGCCCATATTAAGGTTGGAAAATTCATTCCCATGAATAATGAAGGACCTTTAAAGAAGCTATAAGCCTTCTCAGAATGTTTGTGCAAGGGAAGGCCGGCTTTTCTCCAATAGGCAGAAGAGATAAAAAACTTTTAGACAACTAGATAAAAGATTTTGGTTTACATTGCCGCTGCACTGATTTTTATTTTTTATTTTTTATTCATTCCGATTTGTAGAAGCCTGTGGCGCCAGTGACGGTTAGCGGGACTTGAAGTTGAATTGAAACACATCAAATGTCAGTAACAGCTGGCGTAATGGGCACCCGCGGCCTCTTTGATCGTGTTTCTCGGGCGATGGAACATGGACCTCTCGTGCCCAGTATGAAAGTGGCAGTGCGTGCAACACAGGAGAGCTAGGACCCTTAATGTTGTTGTTGTGAGCAGCTAGTGCTGCCAGTTCACAAAACATGCTAAGTGTACACATTGAAAATCAAATCAAGGTAGCATTTGAAAACAAAATCCTTGATTTTATGTCCTTTTTCCCAATCGAATCCGACTAACTCTTGGTGTCACCTCAGTGATTTTATAAGAAGGCTAGTAGGCCCTACCTCGTGTCCCGGACGATGCCGCGTTATGAAAATATGGAAAGCAGCCACGATTAAATACATTAAATACCGTTCAGTTAACATTTTCAAACTCAAAGCACTGGTTTACAACATAGTGCCGGAAAGTGATGCTCGGAACGTGCTGACTACCCAGTAAACCAGTACATGTCCCTCCCCCTCCTTCACTCTCTCTCTCTCTCCCCACTAGCCGTAGTCATTATCATCATTTTATTTGTTTTTGTTTGTTTGTTTTATCTTTGGTTGACGAGTCTGTTTGGCCTAGAAGGCAGAAGGACCTCGGTTCGATTCCGTTTCGCTTCTATCTCTTCGAAAGATTTGGTATGTAGACACTGTCTGTGGCTTTTGTCACCCACAGTTAATGCAACATTAAAGTGGCTCTCTCACCGCTTCCCATCTCAATGCAGGAGTCTCTCTGGTGGTGACAGCTAGTGTATCGTCTAGGTATAGCTATAGTAGTCTCCCTCCTCCCCCACCCCCTGGAATCTCGGCCCCCGCCAGCACCTCTTCGGAGACAACTCCGCGCAACTTATCTCTCTCGTGTGAACCAGTACAGGAACGGTCATAGCTGTTCACACAAGTGTAATGAAACCAGCGCACAGAAAGCAAACAATCGCACAGGCTGTCGAGCAAAGAAGGCAGGAACTCGGGGTGGAGAAATGACGGACGTATATATATACATATTCACGAGAACGGGGGGGGGGGGGGGGGGGGGGGGGGGGGGGGGAATTGACCTCGACGAAAACAGCTCTCCACTTTCCAGCGGGTCCCCTTATCATTACGAGTCTACTCGAACGAATGGGCAGACGGATGTCGTCAAGGTAACGGGTCAACACAGGTAACATTGAAAGGGCCACAAACTTAGCCGGAAGTTTGAACAGGCGCTTGTAACTGTGATGAAAGTACTTTCACGTTAGTTTTTTCCCGCTTCGGCTTGGTAAATAATTTATGTTTAAACTAAAAACAAAACAACAACAACAACAACAACAACAACAACAACAACAACAACAACAACAACAACAACAACAAACAACCACAATTATTTGTTGTTTACCCTTTAGTGTTACGGTCCTTTCGAAAACTGAACCAGCGTCGCTTTCAGTTTCAACTAGACATGTAGTTTAAATACGGTTGTGAAACTAGGTCAGTAGTAGACACAAGGTGGGCAATTTCTCCAGAATTACTTTCGCTTTCAAAATTTTCAAAACTAATGCCTAAGTCACTTGAAAGTGTAACAAGTATTCATTGCTGTTTACACCACCCATAACAATAATAATAACTGATATTTAAAAGCACGTCATGCAGCAGGAAAAGCCGCATAAGAGGTATAACAGTACTGCTAGAGGTTGCTGCGCTGATGAGTGACACTTCAGCGGTCCAGGGCTCCTAGTCTGGGAGAAAGCGAAGTTGTTTGTTTTGTTGTTTTGTTTTTGCTGCGATTCACGTATCGTATTCTTGCCAGATATTATTTATGTATATCTACAAGCGCCTGTAGTTGGACTGTAGTGTGCACAGAGAAGGCGGAGGGGGCAGGGCCGGGGGTGGGGGAGGGGGCATCCCTGCTGCCCCAATTTGCATGCGTGGACCTTCATGACAACCGCCTGAAAGATCGATTCAGACGATATTGTATAATAATCTATGTCCAGTAGCTTTAACAATAACAATATACATTATTCATCCCAGCGGGCAATTAAAGTTGTTCTTCGACCTCGGCCTCGTACATTAATTTGAAGCACAACCTTTGACGTGACCGCACAGGAAAGTTGTGCACAGCTGCATTTTATTGTTCCTGAGTGACGCTCCTCTGTAAGAGCGAGCCATGCGTTGGTGGGGTTCATTTTCTTTTCCTTTTTCTTCTTCATTTTTGTACTGCAGATCGTAGTGTCCGACGCCTGCCACTCACCTGGGTGCGCGCGCGCGTGTGCACATGTGTGTGTGTGTGTGTGTGTGTGTGTGTGTGTGTGTGTGTGTGTGTGTGTGTGTGTGTGTGTGTGTGTGAGCATGTGTGTGTGGTGTGTGTGTGTGTGGTGTGCGTGTGTGCGCGCGCGCGCGCGCGTATGTGCATTGAAACGGTACACTAGGACTGATTGTGGTCTCAAAGTGTTTACAGCCTAATCCGACCAATGGAGTATCTATACCTTATGGGAGTGTGTGTGTGTGTGTGTGTGTGGGGGGGGGGGGGGGGGGGGAACAAACGAGTGCTGGTGAGATTTACAAAACGGAAAAGAAGGTAAATGTATCCACCAATAGGAGACTGGACATACAACAAAGCGTACAACGATTTTGAAAGAGTTGGCTTCGTCAGATACTGACTAGACACTCAACGCAGAAGACAAAGAATAGTCTATTCGCTTAAAAGAAGAAGAAGAAGAAGAAGAAGAAGAAGAAGAAGAAGAAGAAGAAAGAAACACGATTTTTCATGACGGTAAAATCAAAAATTATTGTTGAAACAGCAGTATGAAGCATGTTACTGGGTAGACAAGTCCATTAAAAAAAAACACCAAAAATATACCGGAAGAAAAATTGAAGACAGAAACTCAGAGAGGGAAAATCTCTCTCACACACACACACACACACACACACACACACACAAGAAAGAAGGGTGGGGGGGGGGGGGGGTAATGGCAAAAGAAAGAAGTAAAATGCCAAGAGAGAGAGACAGAGAGATTCGGGTGAGGGACTGGGGGGGGGGGGGGAGGAGAAGGGAGGAAGAAAGAACACAACCACGGAATGTGTAGGTGTATGGGTTAAACACGTTCAAACACGCCAGGGAGACACCCGGATACCCTAACGCAAGCAGTGTCACTCATAGGGAAAAGAGAACGATCTGTTTAGCACACAAAACATTCCAGTCGAGTTGACATTCAGAAACATCACTGAGAACTTACCCGTAGAATCCCCCAGTAAGCCTGTATTGAACAAGACCATAAAAATCGAATGGGATGGGAATCTCTAGACCTCATAAATTGCCAAAGCCTGAGACCCAAGTGGCACTAATTTATTCAATCCAATTCTATGGCCCATAGAAAGCTCATTGATGTCCGTAAGCCAGTAGTGAACAGTTAGGCGTTGCTATTGAAAAGGTCTGGGTGAAATAAATAGAATAAAAAACACACACACACACACACACACACACACACACACACACACACACACACACACACTAGAATGAGAGCAGAAGAGGGATAGACCTCAAGTAAAATCATACTATAACACTTAACTGTACATTGGAAATGGAACGTTTTAGTACAGAAACTTTATAGCGACTGATCGCAACGAGAAAAACTACACTGGCGGGGGGAGGGGGGAGGGGGGACTTCTTTTGGTGGATCTGAAAGCCATGTAAACCGCACTAGGTCACATCCAGGACAACAACAGCCTTCAGTTACTTAAAAATGTTGCCTGTTTCTCTGAATTTAGAATAATTTGGTTACTACTGCTCATTAAAAAATTATAATTTTAAATCGCTTCATCGTGTAGTCGATCTTTATCATGACCGATTCCGAATAACAAAAATCTCCTGATACTTTTTGATACGGTAGGTAGGTAGTGTTGCTTAATGTCCTCAGATGTCAGTTGACATATTAGGGACAAGCTGAGACCAATGCCGAAACATGGTTCAATATAGCTTTACATCCACGGAAACCAGAAGGCTCGTTAGGACGGACAGACCAGGACGGCCACCTCGACTCTCACACAGCTCCTAAACTTTTTGATACGATGAAGTGTTGCTTAATGTCCTCAGATGTCAGTTGACATATTAGGGACAAGTTGTGACCAATGCCGAAGCACGGTTCAATAATTCTTTACGTCCACGGAAACCAGAAGGCTCGTTAGGACGGACAGCTCAGGACGGCCACCTCGACTCTCACACAGCTCCTGAACTATGACTTTTTGATACAGCGACATAAGCGCTTTTATCTCGTCGGCGGCTGCTGCCCAGTAAAGTTTTAAGGTGTCTGTTGCACGTTGGCTCTTCGATTCACGAGTCTGGAGATAGGGACAAAATTAATAACTTAAACCCAGGACAAAATTAATAATTTAAACCCGGGACAAAATTAATAACTTAAACCCGGGGTGTATATAGCGTGTGATAGATAAGACGCAGAACTGACAAGAATGGAGCTTCGTAAGTTCGACAGGGAGATAACGTGATCCCAAGTGAAAAATCAAAACCAAAGTTCAGCAAATGCCGGTGTTTCCACCCACATCGGCGGATCAGTTCCCCGGCGAAACCTGCAGGTAAACCTCCGCGATCAATGCGGGACATACCGCAGTCTCTACAAAAGCATGGTATTCCAGTAAAAGCAAACCCAAAAGGTCATCGACAGTGTCAAATCTTCACAGCATGCCATGGGTCCAGTAAGACCAGAGTCGCATTCAAATAACAAAAGCTCCTAAACTATTAGGATTGTTTAAGCTAAACTGTAAGAAATCCATAATTCTAGGCAGTGAAACCTTTTCTTTTCTTCCTTTTTAAATTAAAAAAAGAAGAAGTATGATTTGAAGCACAAGGTCTCTACGTGGCCTAACTGTGTTATATCCAGAACTGTGATGTAGCTTCTGACTTGTGATTTAGTGACTTGTTTTTTGAACTGGTGTAAAAGAATTCTGAATGTGTGATTCGTCTTGAAGTGACCCTGTGCGGTTAACGGGACATATACTCCAAGAACAAACCCTACCTCACCGGCAACATCTGTGCAGTGTTGGACTTGTCTATAAAAGATACCTGACCCACGCAATTGTCCATGAGCTGACTTGGCCCAATGGTAAAGGGGTTTAGCTGGTAAGCAGAAGGATCTCAGTTCGATTCGACTTTGGCTCGCAAATCCCTTCAGAAGTTGTGGTCTGTGGACACTGTCTTTATGACTTTGCCCATCACAGTTAATGAAACATTAAAATGACTCTCATCGGTGCCCATCTTAATGCAGGAGTCATTCCTGTGGTGATAGTTTAGTGCTAGGTACCCTCTCCCTCTTCCCCCGGCACCTCCTGGGATCTCGGTCCCCGCCAGTAGCCTACCTCTTCGGAGACAACTAGGCGTTAAACAAGTTTAACCAAACCAACGGCGAAATCTGATGAAGATTAAACCAGATGGAAGCACCCGTTTCGGTGACGGCATAACTTGTCATTGCATTTTGTATATCGTGTGGCCATTGCCCGGTGGAATTTGTGACAAAATCAGATATTTTGACTGACAAGTTCTTGCTACGAGATTCTTATATATAGAAGTCTCTCTGTCTCTGTCTGCCTCTGTCTGTCTGTCTGTCTGTCTGTCTGTCTGTCTGTCGTCTCTCTCTCACACACACACACACACAACACACACACACACACACACACACACACACACACACACTTGTGTCTGATAAATCGTTAACACATGCATACAAACGTGAATCATAGATGTTGGCAACGGAGCACATTACTCTTGCATAACAGCTGGCCAGTCACTGATCTTAATGCAAACAGTTCCCCAAAGCCGCATCACAAAATTTCATGGCGTTGTTTGTTTTGAGATCCAATAATTAATCACCTGCTGCCAAAAGGGCTTACTCATAGTTCCCGAATTTCTGCACGAACACCCAATAATTGCCGCTACGTGGCCAGTAATCGCCTTCCAGGTGTCAATGGCTGCAGATAACAGCAAGACCCATGAATTAACCTGTACACTGGCCCCTGCCGATGGCAAAGTAATGGCCCTCTGTCGGGAGTCCGATAAGATAGAGCTGTTTTCTGATCTGGCGGTGCCACACAGCTGTTCAGTAAGAGAGCTGGTAGTCTACCGGTTCCAGCGTCGTCTCGGCGTCCCCGGGGTGCGGTACGCACACACAGTACGTATAGTACCGCACACGCACAGATTATACAAGGTCCAGGCCCTCTGCTGTAAATCCAGAGCTACCAGAGGCTCTCTCTTCGGCGTATAATGTAGTCAGGACAAAGCATTGCGTGCTGTGCCTACTGCTGTGGCCCACATTCTCTCTCTCTCCCCACACACCCCCATCCCCTTGAAGCACGAAGTGACGTGTGTTAGAGTGAGATTAATCTTTCCACTCTTGATTTTACTGTCACTCTCGAGCTGGAAAAGGCAAAGGTGTGGCGGACTCCCCCCCCCCCCCCCCCCCCCAGTAGACAAATAGCGCAGTTAAAAACAAAACAAAAGTACCGTCAGCTTTGATGCAGCTGTATCTGCTAGGACACTGTGGACATGTTAGGCTTTTGTCCATTTTGATTTTTCTTTGTAAGCCGTGTTATCACATGCTGCTCTTATCCTGTGTTTCGCCCTGGTAACGTGACACAACACATGTCCCTGAGTGGGCGTTACTGAACATTATATTACCACGACCTTGTTTGCGGAGCACGAGTCCCCTGCTCGACTTGTCGCAGATGTACTGGTTGCGGAATCTTAGACATGTTGAAAACAAACACGTACCCATCCCCACACCCACACACCACACAGAGAAATCCATCCAAGATTCTCTCAAGTCCAGTTGCTAAATAAATGTCGTCGAGATATTTGGACTGGCTGACAGAGAAGCAGGCAGGCAACAGACAGACAGAGAGGTTGTCAGACTGACCAGATGACCAACAGTCATAGACAAAACCCCACTCCTATTAGTTGGCTCGCAAAGTTTTGTCTTCAAGCACATACCGAACACATCAAATTATTACCATAGGTTTACATGCTTGTTACATTACTCAATATATATCTATGCTCATGGATTAATCTTCAGCTTCAGCATTCGGTAACCAAAATTAGAAAAAGGAGCATCTCAAATGAAAGAAACCATCCCTAAGACGGACAGAAATCGAACTAGGGACCACAAGCGGGGAAAGAGCTCATCCATTCTTAAAGGACTTTTATCCCCATCACGAGTGTGGCGCTCGTATAGCTGCTCTGTGTGTGTGTGTGTGTGTGTGTGTGTGTGTGTGTGTGTGTGTGTGTGTGTGTGTGTGTGTGTGTGTGTGTGTTTTCGGGTGTGCGTGTGCGTGCGTCTCTGTGTGTGTGTGTGTGTGTGTGTGTGTGTGTGTGTGTGTGAGAAAAAGAGAGAGAGAGAGAGAGAGAGAGAGAGAGAGAGAGAGAGAGAGAGAGAGAGAGAGAGAGACAGACAGACAGACAGACAGACAGACAGACAGAGAGAGAGAGAGAGAGAGAGAGAGAGAGAGAGAGAGAGAGAGAGAGAGAGAGAAGAGAGAGAGAGAGAGAGAGAGGCGCACGTGTGTGCGTGCTTGCTTACGCCTGCGTGCGTGCGTGTGCACCCGTCTCAGTATTTTTCTGGCTTTCCCTCCCTCCTCTCACTAACCCCTACCACGGAAACCGCTAGGAGAGTCAATCCATACTTTATGACGGCGTCTTCAAGTCTCGTCCCACCTGACTGCGTCTTCTTGCCCCACCTGCATGCTTAAACCGCAACATTAAGCTCAGTCCTCGTCTCGTTTCTCACATACATCGGTTCCTCCAAACCCGCTTAATGGAATGATCTACGTCATTGGTGAGCTAAAGAAGAATCTTGGTATCCGATTTGCACTAGCAAAGGCTGTCCTGCTGTTTCTGTCCTTCACTCGCTCCCTCACTCCCCCTCTCTCCTCCCTTCTCTCTCTCTCTCTCTCTCTTCTCTCTCTCTCTCTCTCTCTCTCTCTCCATGCGCATTCAAAAGAAAAATGGTCGAACGCTTTCAAGAAGAATGGCACACGAAAATATCCAATAGTGACAGATTTTCCACCTATCGTAGTTTCAAGTCAATCCACGCAGCAGAAAAATACCTGAACGATATAACAATTTTTTTTTTAGGGATGCTCTGATAAGACTGCGTTTTGGAATCAATGAACTGAAAGTAAACAAACGTTATGGATCTGATAATGTTACAAACAAGAACTGCAGCTTCTGTCCAGGCCTCTTGGAAGATGAAAGTCATTTCCTGTTTCACTGTCCAGTTTATTCAGCCATCAGACAAAAATATACACACACACACACACACAGAATAACGCTAGTGAAGGCTGTACTGCTCTCTCTCTCTCTCTCTCTCTCTTCTCTCTCTCTCTCTCCTCTCTCTCTCTCACGCCCTCACGGACAAGCACAACACACACACACACACACACACACACACACACACACAGGCGCGCGCGCGCGCGCTCCCCACCTAGCCCGTTGCTTGAGGTCCTGCAGGTACACCTTGAGGTCAGCACCGGGCTGGGCCCGGCGGTCTGTCAGAGGATCTCCCCCCTCCTCCACCACTGTGTCCGGGGTGTTCAGCTGCCGCATGAACTTCAGAAACCATCGGTTCTCTTTGTCCGAAATGCTGCTGTTTTCGCGGTCAAATCCCTGTAAAGAGGTTGATACACACTAGGTACAGACAAACCAGAAGGAGCAAAATTACAACAGATATTGGAGAGAACTTTAGAAAACACCTTTGTGTTGGATAATGTTGGATAGGAAAAAAACGATCCTATAGATTTTGTCTGAAATCTGAAAATACCATCACGTTTAAGCGAATCGTGATTTGAGAAACCCTTAATGACTGTATCCTGGGCATGTATCCTGGTGTGTGTGTCAGTGTGTGTGTGTTCCCCTTCCTTGCGTCCATTAACAACGTTAACATAACACACAAAACAAGCACTGAAAGCGTTTACCCTGTAACAGTTCTAGTTCATAGATCTACTCAAACCATAATTCGTAATCGCATACATGATAACAAAAATTATATACCTGATCCCCATACTGCAGAACAGACAGCGACAACCTCTCAAGAGTCCCCAGCTTCAGACTGAGGTCAATCAGTTCCTGCTGTTTCCGTTTCCGTGGCAACCTGGGTCGCACGTGGTCCTTCTCCGGTGGAGCATCAGGCGCGGAGAACAGCAGCAGGGCTCCTTTCCGAGTCAGGTAGGTCTTGGGCAGTTCCAGACACCCGTCATCCTTGGGATGGGGCTGGGAGGGGTAGGGGAACCCCCTTCCTTGCGTCCGAGGTGTAATGGTCACCCCATGTTTGTGTCGCTCGTGCTCTACATCTGGAAGAGCCTGAAACACGTATCACATGCGCGAATAACAGGATATCGAGGCACGTGTCAAAATAAGAGGAAGAAAAAGAAGAATTACAATTAAAAGAAAGAAAGAAAAAAAGCGCTCTACAAGCGCTGTTAATTATGTCAGTCTGAAGCTGAGAATAAAACAGCCGTCGCTCTCATTTCGGGAACATCATTCATCTCGTGGAAAAACATTTTCATTCAGTGATTTCATTCCGTTGTTTCCTTTTCGTGAGACAGAGATTAGAAAGTCACAGAAACTGCCTATTAACATTTAACAGAGACGCACCCTCCACACAGATCTAGGGCACGGTTTTTCCACAGCATCATTTACATTATCTGCTCTCAAGACCCATCTTTTCCATTCAGAATACTCGCCGTAACCCCGTGTGCGTGTATCAGTACGGTTTTGCAATAAAGTGTTGTAGTGGTCAGTATTTGCTTTGTAGAAGGGTTTCTTGTTTTCTAAATTCTGTATACCGATAGCCTACCCTTTGTCGACCCTGTTGTCTTATATTGTGCGTCTCGGGCTCATGTTATGTGTAGGCGCTTTGTTCCTTTAGTTTTACACATCACGTTACTGCGGGCAGCCATCCTCCATAGAATGCTTGCAGCACGTGGCGGCAGCTGTGCAGCAGCGTGTGTCTACATGTATAGCTAGGCCTACACGGTGGTCAGTGCAGGCCATGACACACTGACTGGCCGGCAGGGCACAGCCTACCAATGAATCTAACGCTAAAGCTAGATCGGTCAGACTCGACCCACTGTGCCTTCACTGAGGCCGGTCAAGCGTGGTTTGAGTCTGACCTGCAGGCAAGCCTGATTCACCTGGCACTCCGTTCGGTCAACTGTTGTCGTCAGGTGGGGATTATGATTACGACAACGAGATAATCCCCGCTTCAGCGCAGGGCCGACCGACAGAAGGAAATTGGAGTGATCAGCAATGGCGGCTCATCTCTTCTCAACACCACACTGTGGGCATGATTTATTTTAATGGTGGCTCCCCAGAGGCAAATCCACCCAACATTATATATATATATATATATATATATATATATATATATATATATATATATATATCATATCATATCAGATTACAGCTCGTAGGCTTTATAGCCTTTTGCCAACTATTCGTGTTTTGGTTTATGTTATGCTCAACAGTATTCTTTAGGTCATTAGGAGTGCTGCCATATATATATATTAGGTACATTCATTGATCAATATAAATCATCACATCAAACCAAATTATTTATGGAACCTTACAGTTCATAGAGCAAAACTCTGAATACCAAAGTATGGATGTCATTGTCATCCTCCAATAAAACCAAACTAGTGGTGTGATACATGACACCCCACCCACTTTCCTCTTCAAAACCAAACTATGGTGTTCCCCCCATGGGTACCCAGCAGCGAAACACCAAGAATCAGCAAACAAATAAATAAAAAATTAAAAGTAGAAGAAGAGAGATTCAGTGATAATTACAAAATACTTTACTCATCGCATTACAAGAAATTACAGTGTCATCTCACACATAAAACAACAACAGCAAACAAACAAACCCGAAACAGCATAGACATAAAAGCAAATAAGAGCAACAAAACTAAGTGACTATTTACCAGAGCACAAGAATTATTATTATAGTTACTATACCAAGGCACACATTTCAAATTTTACTATTAAAAGTAAAACAAAACAAACAACCGCACCCCCCAAAAAAGAAAAAAAGAAAAAGAAAAAAAAAGAAAAGAAAGAAAAAAGAAAGCAAGAAAGGACAAGAAAACCCTATAATTTTAATGTCAGTATGGGGAGGCAAAACCAACAGCTATACAGGTAATACAAAAGCAATATACTGCTTAGCTCATGATTGTGTGGCATGTAAGTTGGCCATAATATATACACTGGCATCATACAGTTTTGATTATTACTGGTTATCCAACAAGCATAAATCCAAGTTACAGAAAACAACCATTTGTTAGGTAAAAATCAACATATCTATCTATCTGGGGGTCTTCACAAAGCAGCTTCATTTGTTTGTTTATTAGTGTTCTTAATCAAAAGTGGCATCCTTTTCATCTCACAATGAAACCAAACTATTGGTGTGATTCATTTACACCTCCCCACCACCAAATCCCCATTAGGTTTAGCTAATGTAGGGTGAGAAAGTAGGTCATGCAACCTTCAGTCTTTCCTATAGATATGTAATAATTAATGTGATCAGTCTGTGTATTTGATGCATGCTATCCATGTTTATTGATCTTCCTTGAAAGGACAAGAAAGGGCCAATGTCAATCAGACAGACACTGCAACTATTTCAAAGGCAATGCTGGGGAAATTTCTGAGATGGATTGGAGCACATATATATGGCTGTTTGCAAGCACATAGATCAGTACCATCTTGAACTGAACTGTTAACCACCAGCTTGACCCTGACTCTGAAGGTTCCAGTAAAAAGATAAGAAATTTGTCATGTCAAAATGTCAACAAGATTAAAATGGCTCTCAGTAATCTTGACAAGCAACATCAAAATTTTAACATGACTACATTTGTTGTAGCAACTTTTTAATTTATAATTGATGTGAATGTGTGTGGGGGCTAGTATTTGGCAATGTGACTCACTTTTGGTGACAAATTTGTGTTGTTGCATAATATATGGGTGTGATGGTGACATATATATATATATATATATCTGAATGAACCAGTACCAAGAAATAGACTTAGGTAGGTAGTGTTGCTTAATGTCCTCAGATGTCGTTTGACATATTAGGGACAAGCTGAGACCAATGCCGAAGCATGGTTCAATATATAGCTTTACATCCATGGAAACCAGAAGGCTCGTTAGGACGGACAGCCCAGGACGGCCACCTCGACTCTCACACAGCTCCTGAACTAAGAAATAGTCTTGGTGAAAACTAAATTCTTATGTCTATGTACTTTTGTTCTCTTGTCAGGTGTTGAATGGATCAAGCATCAGTCATTCTATGTTTTTAGAGAGCAGTCACTGTCTACACACTAAATGAATGACCAGTCAACCAAAATTAAGACCTGTTTGTGTCTAGGCTAAAAAATAAATTTAAAAAATGTGTAAACCTGCACATGGTATAAAATTAACATGAAGAATATATTTTTGAAAACACATTTGGCCTATCCAGGCTTTTTCTACTTTAAACCAGAAAGGACTGAGTCAAAGCCCATTCCCTTCAACGTTTGTGATATATATATATATATATATATATATATATATATATATATATATATATATATATATAATGTAAACGTGACAGCGAAAGCCTGCAGGCCTTTGGTAACACCTATTAACAAGTAATTCATTGCAATCACTAAAACAGTTATACCGTCTTTTCTGGCGCCTCTCCATAGACGTCGAGTTCTCCATTCCATGTACCGTATCCACGCGACAGCGCACTCAACATTGTGACTCTTGTCGTGCCTTCATGTTCCCCTAACACGCACACTCACAACAGGCATTCCCAAGTGAAAGTAACACTCAGGCGCAGGCCTTCGGCACTGCCACAAATCCCCAGTCACACTGTCTCTCTTGCTACGGCTCCTCCCTCAGCACTGATTGCATGCTTTCCGCCTGCGGCGTCCTTGGTTGCAAGCACGCGCAGCTGTCAATCATTGGCTGGAAATGTGGAATGAACAAAACCTCGTCAAAGTTCGTTGATTGTCACGCTATTTCCCGACGTTTCCGTCCAAGGTGTCAGCCACACGCATGCCGTTCATCATAAAGTCGTAACGCCAACCTGTCATGTCGGCGAAGTGAAGGGATCGCTACAACAATGGCATGTGGTATTATCGGCCCAATTGGATACGCAGCACCAGTCAAGCTTGAGTAACTCTAAATCGATTTGATCCTCGGTTATATTTACCGCTCCCAGGAAACAAGCCAGACGTGATCCGTTGTAAATTACAGTCCGGTGCGACAACCTTACTGTTCGGCGAATACCAGTGGATGAAACTTTTGACTGATTTAGCAAATAGTCCGACACTGATGAATTCCATCACCTTCACAGACCAGTGACTAAGACCTCTGTTGTTGCTACATATCTCAGTTGAGAGAGGAAGACAAATTCTCGGCAGTAATATGAAACGACAAAGGCGGCGGTATCGTGCCGGCACTACTTTACATGACTGGCCTCCGCGTTTATGCGGAACGGCAACTGAAACTGATAAAACCACACACACTCACTCACACACACACACACACACCACACACACACACACACACTGTGACACAATCTCAACTGATCACGAAAACGCCCCGATGATGATGATGATGTAGAGCTGTCATGTCCTCGGATGTCGGTTGGCATATTAGGGACAAAATGTGACCAATGCCGAAGCATGGTTCAGTCAATGTCGTCCACAGAAACCGTAAGGCTCATTGGGACGGAAAGCCCAGGACGGCCACCTCGACTGACAGTTTCACACTTACACGGCTTCTGAGTCAGTAACTCAGAAGAAACTCAAGAAAAAGACCCCCCCTCCCCCCCCAGCCCCCACTACCCCCACACTTTTTATACATACTACTGACGCGCGCGCGCGGAGTGTGCGCACCAGCCAGTCCCCCCGCCACCCCCCCCCCATCTCCCTCCCCCCCCCCCCACACACACACGGCAGTGACCCCCCCCCCCCCCCGGCACTCAGGTCGCCTCAGTCACTGACTAAGTGGCAGTGTTGTTGCCGTTTCATTCAAATCGCCAAACAAATTAGCAGCCGGTATCAGTGTTTGGCCGACGGCAGATTTTTTCCCCCCCGGTGCATGATGATCTTAACCGGTAAAATACTGGACTGAAATTACCGGTTGCAGCGAACCCTGAATGGCGTCAGTCGGCCCGGCCGGAATCACCGACTCCGGCCGAGTCAGTGCCGGATGGCATAGCCATTAGGACACTAAATCAATTTGACACGCACACAAAAACTAAAATAATAACAACAAATACAAACAAACAAAACAACAACAATGAGAATGAACTAAACAAAACCAAAGACGAATGTTTGTGCGCATATACTTAATTTTTCCTCCCCGTGTAATCCACACTGACACCCTAAGATAAAGATGGTGTTTTTGTTTGTTTGTGACTGCAATTTGACAACTTGCCTCGCTAACTTGATGCCAAGTTGTCAGGCTTGCTCTCGTTCTTGTGCCAGACAAATGTGTTTATGGCCATGGCCAGCCACACAACTCCATCCTGCTGAAAATTGTTTCGTGAAATGTGGAGAAAACTATGTTTAACTAGACATTTTCGTACTAAGAAGTCAAGAGTTACCGCCCCCTCTGAGAGAGAAAAAATCAAAAAAATCTGGCCAACAGTGCGCATGCGCTTGTTTTGAAAGCTGAGTTGTTCCGGTTGTCTGCAATCATGGTGAGCCAAAAGTTTATGTTTTCATCGTTTTATTAGCAATACTATGGCTGTTGGAACAGCAGGGAAAAGCACGAGAAAGTAACAAGAGTGTGGTGCGTAATTATACGTTGGGTATGAATGGCTAAGTTTTGTAGTTGGTATATTAGTCGCCGGCGTCTCGCTGCGTGCCACGTATGACATGCTTCCGGTTGGTGTAACACATGAGATCTGAAACACGTTTTCACTCAGTATCAACTGTTTTGCAGAGGTATCTTAATCTGTATTTTTATGGCAAGTTTACCCAGTGAAATTTATTTTTACATGCGCATCTCTTTAAGCTGGGCAGTATCTTTAGTAGATTTTTATGGCCTGGTTGTAACTGTTCAAACTTCTGTGTACTGTACTCTCAGTCTCAGTTGTATTTCTAGCTGAATCCATGCTGCTACTGCTAGAATGGCACTGTCACTAGTGTCAATATCATGAACAGTTGTTTTAGGTGATTCCCAAGACTGGTGTCCGAAATGCTGCATCCCATGCCATTTTAATTTATTTACTGCTTTAGTCGCAATTTTTGTTAAACTGGTGCTTTTGTTTTTGGCAGTGCGCTGCTAGTAATAGTTATACTTTATAGTATTTCTGCTTGGCTTCCATAAGTTTAGGGTTTGTTGTCTTAGAGTTAGAAGTACCCCAGATGCATTTCTGGGAATGCGTCTGTCATAACTATTGTCTGCTCAGCATTGAACACTTGGCACCATCAACCATGTAGAAAATATAGCGCACATTTCATTTTTCAGTCAGGTCTTCTTTGCCTCAAGTTCAACTCCAGTAATATACTCATTTACTGGTGTGTGAAGAGGGTTATGGCTGGAAGGGGGGGGGGGGGGGGGGGAGAGAGGAGAGAGTGAAATAAAGAGTCTGAAGAAGAAAAAGAAAAAAGAAAAAAAGAAGTCAAGTAGTAGTAATTAGTATGCTTAGTTCCTAGCACTTACTGACTTAAGTAGGAGCAATGATGCTGTATAAATATGTCATTATGTACATGTATGTATGTGGAGCTGCTGATAGGCTGGAGGAGACTCAATTCCAGGTTGTTGATGTAGTTCAGGAAGAGGACAGGACTGAGCTACTGATCCCTAGGGTGTGCCTGAACAAACAGGTATAAAGTATGTGTAGCCTGACTTGGTGCCCACCACTACAAGTACAACTGCCTACTTGGTGAAGAAGCTGGAGGTCCACTGGTTTAAGATGTTCCTGATTTTCCAAGTGGTTTAGCTTGCGCAGCAGGAAGGAATAATTCCCCATGTCATAGGCTAAGTTTTTAATTGTTTTAAAAACATTATTTTGTGGAGTAATATCAAAGAACTAAGAGTAAGAGTAAGATGTTATGTTGTAACTTGTAAGATGCAGTGTGGTATTAATTATTATGCCTTCAGCCATTGCAAACTGTAAATAACTAATAAGAATTTTTTTTACTGTTGTGCATGTGTGCAACTTTGTCACTGTAACTTCTAACTTTCTAAGTGCAGTTTCATAAGTTGAATACTTTTACTAGTTTTAGGCAGAATTTTTAGAAAATGACTTGTCCATGTGTTCTATTGTTTCAGATGGAAATTGAGTCGATGAACCGCTATGTCAGCCCTATCAACCCTGCAGTGTTTCCACACCTGACAGTGGTCTTGTTGGGCATTGGCGTCTTCTTTATGGCATGGTTCTTTGTGTATCCTTTTAAAACAATGAATGAGTGATATTGGTGTTTCTGGTATAAATATGAATTAGTATAGTTTAATCTGTGAATGTGATTTTATTGCACTATGATTCTGTTGAGTCCACAAAGAAAATCGGTGATCAAGAAACATCACATGGACACAGCAGAGACCTGAATTGCCAACGGTAACTCTTACTAATAGTCTTAGTCTTCCGAGGGATGTGATTGCAAGTAAACGCATGGTTGATGGTACATTATAAATTCCACCAGAGGTACTTTCTCTACATAATGGTGTTCTTTATTTAAAATGTATCTATACCCATGGTTTTTATTAATATTATACAGGAGTCATGGTAAATATATACTTGCCTGTATGCCATGGGTGTACTAACATGAAAACCTTTTTGTAATTTTACTAAGGTGTTTCAGTGGATCTGCCCTTGTATTAGGGTTGTGCCCGCATCCATGCCGTTGACACAGATGTTTTAGGCTGATTGTAAGTTGTGTAACTGTTTTTGTATGGTTATTTCTTTCTTTATTCAAGTATGCATACCAATACACATTCATAACAGTTATCATTTGGCAAAATTAAAAGCAATGATTCCTTTGCATGAAATGATTGCATACAAATGAGTATGCACCTGGTATACTATGTATAACTATAAGTTTCAATAACTGTAAAGTTTGATTTATGGTTCCATGGACACCTCATGGGTCTCTTAGGATGATGACATTAAACATAACCCTGACATATATTACACATTGACATCTGCACACCTACTGACAGAGGAGGAAGGCAGATGTTGAGGAGGCAAAACAAGAAAGTCACTTTTCCTGAGTTTAGGGAAACTTATTCATTGGACCAAGGGAAGTAATTCAGTAATGTTTCAATCATTTTTGCTGTTGCTTGGTGTGTGTGTGTGTGTGTGTGGTTGATAGTATATCATTCTAGGTACAAGCTCACTTTATACAGGTCTTATCTGCAAGAAACTGATACCTCAGTAAACTTGGGAGGGGGGGGGGGGGGGGGGGGGGAGGTTGAGTCTGCTGAGTACAGAGTAGAAACTAGGATGTAAAGTTGTAATAGTACAATTAAATCATCCCGGAGAACATACGCACACACAGTACACATAATAAACACAGAGGTATAAAAACCGTTTCTGTTGCAGGCCTGTGGTAAAATCCCCGGTGGTTTTCATTATTCTGTGACATATCTCAGGTTGTGCAGTCTTCTGTTATGAATGTGGTACGCCAGCTTCAATTGACCTTTCCTTTTTGCTGGATATTTAGTTTGGTACTTTTCTGAAGGAAGGCCAGGGCTGTCTGTCAGTCTGATTTTTATTTTTTATCCCCCTGTATGGAATCTTAGGGCTGTCAATATTATTGCTGCTTTCCACAGGTCTACCCTTTTGCCTTCATATCCTTCATTGTCATAGTAAAGGACTGTCCCGAAATTGAGCTGATTTTCAGAACTTAAAATTTGAATATCTCCCAAACTATTGATCTGATTTGAGTGAAATTAACTGCAATGGATTCAGCTTCAAGAGCCCGTTAATTTGATACACTTCATTCAATCAGAGGCATAGAGCAATTTTTGGCTGTTGCATAGCTACTGTCATTTGATTTTCCTTTCCTATTTCCTCTCTTGCTTTTCTGCCTAATCCTCTTGCTCTTTCTGCCTTTTCATTTTTCTGCTAATGGTTCATTTTTCAGACTTTTTCTCCAGAAAACTCTTAAACATTTTTAATTAAGTGAGGCATTTTTGTATGGCTCTTGTTGAGCAGTTTGGAGGTGGTAGGTGGTCTGTGCAGCTTGCTGCCATATGGCACTGATATTTGCTGTTATGCATTTATATAATGTTATTTATTTAGTTGTTTCTGTCAATTAAAAATAATTATAAAAAAAATCTTTATTCTGGTATTAATAAATTAGAATGGTTGACAATACCAGCATGTCCTAGCCTTATGTGTTCTTTTATCAGGGGTAATATTGAAGGGACTAACTCTTCGAAAATTTGTGTTTGATGTTTGTGTATACATGTTTTGTTTGATGTTTGTGTAGGGATTTGTTTTATGGATTGATGTAACAAAAGGTTTATATGTAATGTGTATGAGAAGAGTTTTAAAATGTGCATTTGCTTATGACGTTTGATTGTCGAGAGGTGACCCTGTGTGGTTGACATGATGTTAAAATCCAATTACTAACTAACTAAATAATTACCTTTATGGTAGTTATTTTTTCTCACCTCTGACATGTAACTGGAGAGTGTGAAGCACACCTGTGTTTGATTGGTGGAGGAGCTCTTCAGTGGACAGTCCAGGTATATTATAAATATATGCAGCATGTGTAAATGATGTCTGTGTATCTATTGATATTCTGTTGTATGTTTCATATGAATTCCATGATTTAAGATTGTGAAAGGTGGCATGGCAAGAATGATTACTGTTTGATTGTCCAAAGTTAAGTCAGCTGCTATTTATATGTATTTTGCAGGAGCCTACAGTTCACTTCTGTGCAGTAATGACATATTGTGAGAAAAGAAATGTGGATACGTGTATGTTATGCTTGATAATGACATATTCATGATATTGTGATAATAATTTATTAATTGTGGTAAATGTGTATACATGTATGTATGTATGTATTGTATAAAATACACCTTGAATCTTGCTTTCTCTTTGTTTTTGCAAATATGATCCTTAACGTTATGAAGCTATGAAGTCACTTCTACAAAGTTTACACGAGACCTGTACAAAGAGCTGTCTGTTTCACTCGTAGCATCAGTCTTCATGGGATTTGGCGTTCTCTTCCTTCTCTTGTGGGTTGGCATCTTTGTGTGACCGGGACAATGGATGAACCAGAGTCGTGTGCGTGCAAGTGCAGTAAGTACATTTTTGGGGGTTCATGGATTAGAGACAAGTCAGGCCAGCTGACCAGCCAGTCTGGTGTCTTAACATTCACAGTCTCTTGGTTGGATGTTATGAAATGTCAAACTTTGTTTGAGGGAAATTATACTGAAGGAGCTTTACCTGTTGATTCCGGTTTTGGAGACCCAGACCTTATTTCAAGGTCACAGTAGTCTGAATTGTTGAAATAGAACATTGTAATCTCAGTAAGTTGAGTAACTTTATGTAGAACAGATCTCAGATGGTGGATAATTGTAAAATAGGTAGATCATGCACATGTTTTATAGCAATACTATTTGTGACAGTGACACAAGGGAGACAGTTGACATCGTCTCAACATTAAAAAAGAAAGAACAAAGAATGATAGACTGTACTATGCAGTGTCTGGTTGTTGCAACAAAGAATGATAGACTGTACTATGTAGTGTTTAGTTGTTGCTGTTCCTAAGTTTTGGTGACAGTGATCTGATGTCAAGGTCATTAATGGGAATGTATTAAAATAAACTCAAATTGATTTTTTATTTTATTTTAGTGTGTGTGTGATGAATATGACCTTTCTTGTTTGTATTATATACAACATGATTTGTTAGCTGTGTCTTTACTTTCAAAATTCTTTTGTATTTATGCTGAAATTGAAATGCTTATTTTGCCACAGGTACTGCTGAACACTAAATTGCAATATTTTGAGACCATGGCACTAATTTGACTAAAAAGGAAAATTACAACACTGTAGTTGTACAGTTCATGTTTTGTATGTGTTGGGGGGGGGGGGGGGGGGATGGGCTCAGTTGGTGCTGGAAAGTGTTGCTGATAGCGCAAAACAGAAGAAAAAAAGAAAAGTGTTAATGTGTCATTTTACTGTTCTGAGTGAATTCTGACTTGACAGTTATAAATCATACTTGATCTACAGTTGATGAATTCTGACTTGACAGTTATAAATCATACTTGATCTACAGTGGATGAAAAGATTCTAAGAGAACAATGTTGTAAAAAATGCTGGTCAGTCAGATGGGTCATGGCCCTGTTAATTTAGGACAGAAATGGTTCAGACTAAAGAAAAAACAAACAAACAAAACCATAAAAAAGAACAAAAAGGCACACACACATATTAATGTACTGGTTCATCTGTTTTCAGATTGACTGAACTGTGACTGTGATGAAGGGTGGAGGCCAGACGCATGGGTGTGATGTGTTAATATGAGCACATCGTGCGTTGTTTCTGCATGTGAGACTAATTATTGCAAAGAATCTTGTTATTAGTTATAGAATTAAAGAGAGAATTTAGTTGTCACTATTATTTTGTCTTTTTTAATAGCCAATAATAGTGTGCACACATGGACTCATACACACACACACACCATCAGAAGCATGCACACACACTCATGCACCACAGAGAAGCACACACTGAATATAAAATCAGCTGAACATATATATGACGGTTCTTTTTATAACTTTATAAGGATTATATACAATATATAATACATACATGATTTTGTCATCACATACAATACCAGAGGATGAAACTTTGGAAGTGATTTCTTCAAATGTTTAAACAGTTTGATAATGTAGTTTTGTGCAGTAGTTAAGATTTAATACTATAATTGACAGGTGAAACATTTGTATTGAACAGAACCAAAGCAAATAACTACAAGAGGTGTGACTTTTTTCCTTCTTTTTTTGAACCAAGATGAATTCTACTATAATAGAACTAAACAGTGCATTTACCCTGGTACCTGTCACCACAGAAATGTAGTCTGTGAAAATATGTAGTCTTCACTGAATGCAGTTTCTGCTAAATGCTTTTGATGGTCAAAAATCGTGAAGTCATCAGAACATAAAAATATGTTGTCTTTTCCACATTTTGAATGTCAGTCAACTGAGCGTTTGCTCTTTTTCATGTGGAAGCATGTAATTGTTGTTAGGTCAATTTGGGCACAATTAAATGTTAAGACTGTGGATTCCTGCCATTATGTTTTTAGCACATGAGAATATCCCTGCCTGTATGTCTTTAATTGATCAATGATCTGGCAGAACAAGAGCTGGAAACATTTATGTCGGGTAGCTTTTGTACACAGTTTGTTTCTACCATGAGTGTTAAAACTAGAAAAGCAGCAACTTGTGGCAAGGTGACATTTGTAGATTTTTTTCTCTGGGCTCTACACAAGTTTGAAACAACTGAAAAAGCACAATGCAACTTACGCTGATCAGATGGTAAGAATAATTCATAATCACAGTTTGTGGTAGCCAGGCGCAGGAAACTATGAATGCCACCAAAAGCGATCTGACGTTTCACTGGTCAAGTGTGATGGCTACATTTGTGACATCTTTTTCACAACACATTTGAATAACAGTCAAGTAAAAAGTGAAAATGTTGGAATCCGAGAACGGGTTGAGGTCTGGAATGCTGTAAGCTGAACAAAGGATATAATTTTGTACCGGGGCTCTCACAACTTTAACCCTTTCCCTGCCCATAGGTAATAATATGATGTCTTGGGAAGAGTGCTTCCTGTTTTATGTGTTGCAACAACTACCTGGTTCAGACTTTTTGTGCATTCTCGTGTTGAAGAAATCTAGCAGCTGATCTGATTTTTGATACAACTCTGAAGCAATCAAAACTTGAAGTACAAACACTTTGGCAGGAAAAGTGTTAAAACATTGCCTCAGACAGTTAAAAAAAATTTATTTTAATTTTATGTACATACAAATTGGCCTGTGTACAAATAAACATTAAAGATAGACGTAGAAGCTAATATCAGGCTTGCATTTCGAATTGTAGTACAGCACAGTATGTGACAGACTAATCCAGCTCTATGTTTTAAAAGATGTGTATTGAGGAGCTGACAACTGGTACTAACAAAGATTTGACTGTCTTTGCTTCTCATTCTTAGTGGTCTTTGTGCCAGTCTGATTCTATGGAGCGCGAGTCTTTGGTGACAACCAACGAAGATCTAATGAATTGTACTGCATGGTAGCCTACATACTGTCGACTGCCAACATCTGCATTCCTGTTGATCTTTAGACTCATCGTGTCGTTGCAGTCAACCACTCTCCTGAATCGGATTCGAAGGTGCTCAGATTTTTGCAAAAAAGTTCTGATGACCAGGGTAGAATTAATGAATTAAACCGCGTGGTAGCCCACTGTGCCAACTTTGCCTTCCACCAGCCCCAGTAGCGCGATGGCTAGCGCTTCGGACTGTGGCGGAATTTCGTGGGTTCGAATCCCATCAGAGTTGTGTGAAATTTTCAATCCTGCCTCGACCGGCTCCGACCTAGGGCCGGGAGTACGGTGTTACTTCGTCGTCAGTAAGGGGCATGGTATGTGCCCTGCGTATGTTGTATCAGAATGGACGACATTGAACACCACCGAAGTGGCGGCAGTGCGGGGCCTCCTGCGGAGGGCAGGTCAGCCCACCAACGATATGGCGTCTGTCTCCTGCGGACCCTTGGGGGCGGAGCCACGATGCGGAACGAGTCTTGGGTGTGGCCGGAATGCCGGGACGAGCGGCATGGAAGCAGTGCCTCTGAGGTCGGCACAGCTGATGGAACAGCAAAAAAACAGCAACCCGGCAACAACAACAACAAACAAACGAAAAACAACAAACAAACAAACAAACAACAAAAAACAAAATAAAAATAAAAATCACCACAAACTAGTACTGCATTACATGTGTCAAACTCCTGTTGAATCTTCAGACCAAGCCTGTCATTTTAGTCGGCCATTGTTTGTAGAGACCCCCGCGGAGCCCTCCAGTTTCCACAACCTAGTCAAACGATTAAGCATACGCTTCGTCTAGTATGTCGGGCATAGGGACTGACGGATATGTCCAAGGATGTTTGTATTCCAGTTCCGCAGGAGCCGTCATGGACTGGAAGATCTCAGTGGAGTGGAAGTGGGAGAGAAGTTGCTAGTCGGTGCAGGTTCGATCGCAATGTGTGCTGTTTAGTGGTGGGAGTGCGGAACTTTCTCTTGTAGGACCTAGGTCTTTGTATACTACTACTCGGAGTTTTACAGACGTGTCTCAGCCGCCAACTGTAGATCAAGAGTATTGTAGTCAAAGACAAATCAACAGCCAGTCAAGGTACATGTTGAACAAATGATCAGCCAATCTCAGTGTTCTGTGTTAAATTTATACGTCAGTATCAGAAATGTTACGTTCGTTTGCTTGAGCCGACTGCACGAGATTGAAAGTTGGGCGGCAGCATTATCAGAAGCCAGTTCAGGTTATGCAAGACGGTAAAATGAAACCTTCATAAAACCACGACACATTTGAAGTGCTTTGTCGTTTCTCGGTCAATAGTATGGCGCAGTTCAATTGTCCCGGGCTGATTGTGCAAACGACAATAATCGGATAAAACCGGCAGGAGTTGTTATATGAATAAAACAGCACAGAAATCAGGTTTAAAACAATAGTTTTGCCTTCATGTGTGTTAATTACAAAATATGCGGTTGCAATTCCGGGGGAAAGAAATGCAACCTTTTACACTTACCAATGTAAAAGCGTGATATGACATGGGCGGTGGGTTGGGGTGGTCAGTCACTCTTCAGACAAAATGTAGCGCGAGGAGCAAAGCGCACGGTAATGGACATTTTCAAAGCATGCATTATGGGTTAATAAGTCATTCATGAAAAAATGAAAAACAAAAAACAACAACACCCAACTAACAAACAAAACAACAACAAACAAAAACCACACACGCACGCACGCACACACACACACACACACACACACACACACACACACACACAAACCCGCATGCCCTCAGCTTAAAATCATCACGTCCACGGTGTATACATATTGGAATAAGGCCCAAGTATTTCTAAAGCAGCACTAATCGACCACTTGCTAACGCATTTGTCTGTCTGCTTGACACAGTTACAACTGGCCACTTACCTAGCGGCCACTTTGCACACGTAGGATATCTCTAAAGCGGCATTGAATGAACCGCTGTGAATAACTCTTGCACACAAGTGTTTCTAAAGAAGCTGCATCAGTCATTATGATTTAGGAATGATTTCTATAGGTGCATCTGAAAGCCGCAGTGCGCGTTCCTAAAGGATAGGCAGTCCTCTTTTGTATGTTACGTTGAGATTCGTCAGCATGCAATACAACAACAAAAAACACGATGACCGCTATACGCAATCGTTCTGAAAACAAAAGGTTAAAATGAACTCTTTTGATCAGACAGTGCAAAACAATGCGTATTTTGGAGGTAGACATTTTTTTCTCCCCAAGTAACAAACGGAGAAATCACGGTTATTCTGACAATCCGGCAACCATTGAAACCTTTAGCCTATAATTATGTGACGACTTTCGAGTGCTAAATTAACCCTCCGTGTAGAGTCTACAGAGCGGCGCTCTAGGCCCCATTCTGTTTTAGATGATGAAGTGATGCTTAATGTCCTCAGATGTCAGTTGACATATTAGGGACAAGTTGTGACCAATGCCGAAGCACGGTTTTAGATAAAATCACTCCGTGTAAATGTGTTTATATGTTGAGCCAATTTCGAGATAAAAAAAACTTGCATGAAAACTGGTTCTATCTTATTCTGTACACAGCTGTGTCACGAGTGTTCCTGAAATGGAGGGTATATATATATATATATATATATATATATATATATATATTATATATATATATGTTTTCTTTCTTCTTTTTTTAGGCCTACATGTGGTGGAATTTACTTACTTTATATTTACTCGCATGCTAGGGTAGAGTTACCGTAGGCGATTCAGATCTTTTTGTTGTGTTCATGTGACGTCTTTCGATTGTAAATTAGCTCCCTTTGTTGATTTTGCGGTTGCGTAAAGCCTCTTATAAAATGTCCTGCAGAGCAGCATCTCATGCGCTATGGACCTTACGACGCTTCATCCAACCACAGGCAGTGTTGTTTTTGCCTTCTAATCCTCATCGTTTGCTTGTCATGTAACCGTTCCTTTGTCGCCGGCTTGAAAAACATGTATACCAGAAAATGCACTTTGTTCTGTACTGTCCTATTTAATAATAATAATAGAAAGACGTCCCTTTCAACCGTTTGCGTGTTTTGATCGTTTGTATGCAGTTAAGACTATTTAGAATTTTACTGTGATTATGATTAATATTATTATTTTGACCATTACTAAATAATTACTTCATGCTGGGTACCTTTTTGGGAGAGGCTGTGCTGACGGTAAACTGAAGGGCAACCTGTGTTGGATAAAAATGGCAAATAAATAGCCACTCCATTTAGCTGCATTACCCGCATTCTGAAACCAACGACTGATCACCGACGCAGACTGATTGACACCAATCTGAACAGAGGGACAGGCAACTTGACTGACACGAAACTTAACGGAAGGGCAGGCAGACTGACTGACACGAAACTTAACAGAAGGGCAGGTAGACTGATCGCCACGAAACTTAACAGAAGGGCAGGCAGACTGATTGACACGAAACTTAAAAGACGCGCAGGCCAGGCTGTTCCATTCACCACAGATATATATATATATATATATATATATATATATATATATCAGCGTCTGCATGGACCATTCTTAAATATATTCAGGAGGTGGAGAGTGAGGGTGTCACATCGGGTCAAGAAATCGAGAGGGAGATGGGGCACATTCGCTTCTGACCAGAAGTCAGTCTTACCGAATCAGGTAACGGCGGGTCACGGGATCGAAAGCGAGGCTAGAATATGCAAACTTGAATGACAATCCAATTTGGCTTTTAATCTCACGACCCGCCACCGTGACCAAGCTCATCAAGAATGACCCCTGGTCATTGCTGCGCCCAATAGTCTCGCTTTCCGGATTTCGTGACCCACAGTGACCCATCTCATAGAGTGTACACTGAAATATATTAACAAAGGCAGAAACTCAGCTCGTGTACATGCACGATACTGACCCTGCCAGAATGGTAATCATAGCTTTAAAACGGGCGTACCAACGATTTTGCTGTAATACTTAACAAAAATGGAATTTAAAAAAAATCATGTGGTCACATCACTAAATAAATGAAACCAAACAAACCAAAATCTAGCCAACCTAAACAACAGTAAATGAACAATTTTAACATCACGTTTATTGAAAACGTGACAATTAGTGCAAAATAGATATTTTCGCAGTTCTAGATAATTATATTACAAGGAAATGCAGAACATAAATTTGTTTCTATTTAGTATGAATTTTCAACAACTGACAGAACTCCACCGTCCCCCGATCGCCCAAAGGCCTGCAAGAAAATAGATGGCAAATGTCTTGCCTTGGTTCTGTAGTAAAGTTATTCCCGTTTTAATTCTTTCCCTCTCCACACGCTCTCCTGTTTCCTTCCACCGGTAGTCGTCATGCATGAGTTAAATACACAACTAACCTTTTGTCGCCACTATCAGCCAGTTACACTTTAAACGCGACGAAGCCAGGCAACTGACGTAAAATGGCGCCGTTGTTAATTTGTTCCTGCTGCGGACGGCATGTTGACCATTTATGTTTTATAGGACTTGCTCAATTCGTGCAGACAGCGCCCCCCCCCCCCCCCCCCTTTTGTTTTGTTTTGTTTTGTTTTTTGGTGGTCACGTTCAAGACAGCCATGCCATTAATTTAGACATAATGCCTTCAAGTACAACCGAGAAACAACCACTGAACCTGACATTGGCAGACGTTCCATTTACTGGTTGAAATGTTCACATGAGAATAATTCCAATTTATGTGATCAATAACAAGAGCAAACAAACAGCAGAGAGAGGGGCGGGGGGGGGGGGGGGGGGCAGCTAACGTCAGATGGCTACCGCCATCATTTGCAATCTCACAAGTGCCAGTCAGTGACATCATCAGTAAGGCGGCGTTCTGACGCTGAAAGCAACAACGAAAACAGCCATTCCCTGTGTCATAATTATGTAGTCTGGAATGGCCGTTTTCCGTAACTGTTTCGTTGTCTTGCGTCTGAGATGATGTCATATCAATTATCATTCTTTCTCTGTACCCTAAAGGAGTGTGCTTGACAGTCGCCAGTAAAAGTGCTGTGATGTCATTTACGCTGTGCCACGTTGCAGATTGGACTCTAAAATGACGAAGCCAGGCAGCTGACGCAGAATGGTGCCTTTGCGCATTTTGCAGCAGGTCAGCGGGGACTTTCCTTTGCCGCTCAGTATCATGTGACCAAAGACTAAGATATAGTGGGACTGGCCCTACACGACTACACCCTCGTCGCGTTGCTATATGCACAACGCACACTGAGATCGTAGCACATGTATTCTATGACCTTTCAAAAAGAGAAAGACCAAAGGTCGGTGGTATAGCGAAATCCGAAATATATTTACTGCAGTAAAAGGTAATAGTCGGAGTAATGACCAGTTTCTCCTGAACTAAAATACTGTATCGAAGCGCACTCTGTGGAGACCAACACTAACACTTGCTTCGCGAGCTCAGTCATTACCGCGTTGTGCGCTCTTTCCCCGCGTTTCATTCTGAGGTCACAAAAATATACTCAGCGTCATGGATAGAACACCAGAAAGCTCAAGGTTTTGCGTACAGGTCACGGAAGAAATGCACGTGGATTTCAATCATTTATGTCACCTATTATTATTATTATTATTATTATTTAAATCTCTGTAGATTTGATAATCAGGTACGATTTTTTTTTTCTTTCTTTTTTTCCCCCTTTCTGTAGAGTATACTTTTGATGACATAATATGCTGCGTTCTAGAAAAATGTATCTATTTTCAACCCATAAAGCGTAGTCTGTTTGGTTCCCCCCCTCCCTCCGCAATACATTTTCAACTCATGACAGCTTTTTTTTATAGTGAAATTAGCCGGCGGATGAAAAAAATAATGCAACAGACAAATCATGACATACATATTTTTTTAATCATAAGCCCCCCCGCCAAATCTGAGAAGGCTAGTTCCTTTAAAAGAGTCTAACATCTCATGTAGGGCTGTGAAGATGCAGCGGCTGATGCTCGGTTAACGTGAACAAGGAATAGGCTACGAGTAATAGTTAAATACCATCAACAGAAATGGCTGCAGAAAGTGGAGTAGCTGTGAACGTCAGGCAGGTCTTAAAACCCCACTCCCACCCCCGATGGTCCCCATAAATAAACACTGAAAATGAAATAAATGGAAGTATACTAATTTAACCATAGTAACCCAGTGCATTAATTTCATACTGAAGCCGTCAGCACAGAAATAGATCCTCAAAGTCTGCGGGCAGCTGTCGGTCGAGGCTCTGAGGGACTCGGACAAAGTATTGATAATAAATAGTAGGATGTATGCACAAATCACAAATTAAATACTGAACTTGATATCACACGGCGACGACCGACATGTTGTATAGTCTGTCAGACGTGGTTTGCATGCATGAAAAATATAAGCGGTCAAATTATTCAGGGGCCAGGGTTCCGACTTTTTACACCAATGTGCTCATTTTGAAACTGTTACGGATTAGCATTGTCGTACGATAACTTTGTTCCACTGCCTGCACAAATTCCCACAGTTAGTGACATCCACCATAGTGCCTCCGTTGTGGATGCGTTACGCTTGGTATGTCTACTGACGTGATCAGTGAAGATGAAAGTGACATAATCAGGTACCTGTGGTGAGAAGCAGGTTTTTTGTTTGTTTGTTTGTTTGTTTGTTTGTTTGTGTGTGTGTGTGTGTGTGTGTGTGTGTGTGTGTGTGTGTTAAAGGTAATTTCTCTTATTTCTCGGCTTACTCCGTGATCAGCAAACATGAAAGTGACATAATCAGGTACATGCAATTTGTTTGTTTGCTTTTTGTGTTTTTTAAAGGTAATTCCTCAAATGTGTCTTATGCCGAGGCCAAACTACCATATATGTACAGTGAGAGAAAAACACACAAATTAGAAACCTAGCTCGGGAATAATTTGATAGCTTACATTCGGCGGAAAACCTGTTGCCCAATATGTTTTCACTTCTGCGGACAAACCGTTTTTGACCAACTATACTCGGCGCCAGCGGCCTAACGCTGGTAAGGTACATACATGTGTTGGCTGGGGTCAGGCTGTCCAGTGTACATTAGCACTATGTACAACATATCAGTCGTTCGTAGTGTAACATGAAAAGACAACGATAAAACAATACTAGCCCGCCACACGGGGCTGAATGACTGTATGGTCGGCCACCATTTCTTAATTCACTCAGTCACAGTATCAGTCAGTCACGGCGAAAGACTGGGATGTTTGATAGCGAACTTCTTTCTTTTGGGGCCAAAACGCTGGGAAGGTTCAAACAGATAAATAATACGATTTTTAAAACCAGCCTCTGTACTATTTCCTCAAATAGTGCCACATGGCTGTCGGTTTTCGTAGTGACGTCATCATCTGGTTCCAGTGCGAGGCTTCTGTACCGGAAGTGTTGGCGCCAACAATCACGTGACCCAGGGAAGGAGTCTTGTTTTCGGCTAGTATCTCGGCTACCGTGATCCGTAGCTGTATTGTCTGTCAAAATAACAACAACAACACATAAAGGGAAAGGCATAGCTACAACAGAGAAAATGATGACGATGATGATGATGATTATGAAAAGATGCAACAGCATTACAGGAATAATGACTCCTGAAACAGCAGTCACAGTTAAACAAATACAGTAACAATAAAGACATTTAAGGCCTGGCTGTGGGAGGGGGGGGGGGGGGGGGAGGAGAGAGAGAAGGAGAGAGAGAGAGAGAGAGAGAGAGAGAGAGGAGAGAGAGAGAGAGAGAGAGAGTGCGTCAAGATACTCTCTTGTTGAAAAAATGAAAAATAGACTTATGACTTTGGAGGCTATATATCTTGCACTTTCATTGGGCAGAGTCAGTCCTATCCAAGAATGATGTACTCACTGATCCTAGGTATCAATGGATTAACTTACGGGTAGCGCCTGTGCAGGCACGGAGAAAATCATGGCTTCATTGTAGATGGGGTTTTTCTCCCCACGTTTCACCGTCGTCTTCTTCTTGCTGATCTTCTTCCCATTCTGCAGCAGGTACACCTTGACGAATGGATCTGCGCAGATTCAGAGACTGCTGGTCAGCTTTACATCCTATTATATGATAGCTTAGATAAATGCATTCGTTTTCATCCAGTCAATCGTGCAGATTTTATCAACACTAAGCACATAATGAACCAGGTACAAACTCCACGCATATAGCATTTATTTATATGAACACTCGTTGAGCACCTCATCGCGAGATGAGCCCTGAGCGCTTCACCATGGTGCTATCCTCTGCGTCTGCGCTTTACTCGTATGCGACTCTTCAGTAACTCAGTGTAGCGTTACACAGCGCGTTTTGAATTTCCACCGAAGTGATTACTGCGCTGTTTGGTTGTTACGTAGCTGGTGCCGCGGGAAACTGCAAGTTCTGTGTACATCTTACAGCCATGCACATGTTTATAGTGTCACTTTACTCGAAGCCACATACGTCGGATGCATGTGTGTTTACCTGTAACCTGCCACCTGCACTTTTTGCAGAATGACCGGGATCTCTTACGTGTTACTGCGGTAAACGAAGGTGCAATGGATACCGAAATAAGAGTCAACACAAAAGCTGACCCTGGAGAAGAATATTTTCCCGCCGCTCCTGTCTGGACTCGAACCGGAGACTTTTTGATCACGAGTCCGCCACTCTACAACTGAGTGATCCCAGCTCCCCAGTAAATAAAAGGAAAAACTAGTGAACAATGACCAAACATGAATCAGTGGAATGCACACACACACACACACACACACACACACACACACACACACACACACACACACACACACACACACACACACACACACACACACACACACACACACACACACACACACACACACACACACACACACACACACACACACACACACACTCATTCACACACACACACACACACACACACACACACACACACACACACACACACACACACACACACACACACACACACACACACACACACAAACACACACACACACGGGAAACAACCTCCACTATCTCTGCCATCGCGCCACTTGAGGTTTCTGGCTTTGACGATGACGATGGTCAGTCTCTCTGCTGTCGGCAAATAGCTCAGCGAGAAGAAAATGTCCCCGTACTCCGCTGGTTTCTGGAATCAATCAATCAATCAATCAATCAATCCACTGCCATCTTCTGCATTCAGTTGCAGCAACACTGAAAACAGGATGATGCTAAACATGCCAGAATAGTAGCAATGAGTCGAACGCATATGATGCGCCACAAAAGAGCAGCCTACGGCATTTGTTGCTAGCGATACATGATCATCTGGCTACCATATGACTAATAAGCAGCGCAAGGCATTAGCCTACACAGAGGATGTCACGCGTGCGCGCGCGCGCGAGTGTGTGTGTGTGCAATTGTGTGTGTGTGTGTGTGTGTGTGTGTGTGTGTGTGTGTGTGTGTGTGTGTGTGGTACACGCGCGGTGTGAAAGGCGGAGGAAGTGCGTGACGATCCAGAAATCGCTTACATGTACACGCACGCACAACACACACACACACACACACACACACACACACACACACACAACACACACACACACACACACATCAAACAAATAAAAAACAAACAACCAAGGGCAACTATTAAAAAATGAAATAATTATATACGAGGACGTGCAATAGACGCGCTCTAGAAATTCTGTATAGTTATTATTATTATTATTAACTTCGGTGACAGTCAAACAAAAAGGTCAGTAAAAATAAAAACAATCTGTGATAAAAGTAGACAGGAGAACGGATCCAAACGAGTTAGGTCTTGGATTTTATCGTCTCGTTAACAAGGATCCGGAAGAATAAATGGAGACATATAATATTATACTTACATGAAACAAAGTCAGTTTACCTCCCATCGAATCTTGAATGCAAGTCACATTCAGTCACCTACATTTCCAGAAACTGACCGAAGTCTACGTACGTTAGTGATGTCGATGGCAAAACAAAGATCTACCAATGCAGTTTTATAGTTGGCGCTATACACAAATCAGGCCATACACGATCACGCTCTTTGAATTTTACTTTTCATGTCTGCCGCAACTGAAACATTCCCCATTAGTACAGATCTGTCCATTAATTTCAGTTTGGCCAGGTCTTGGGGACTACACAACAGAAACATAAAGTCGTCAGTGCCTGGTAACATCGGGGAAACGGTCTGCGCGTTGAAAGAGGAAAAGAAGCTGCGCGCAGAGACCCAGCAGCTGAGGTTCATTTGTTTTATGTCC
>JABMCL010001087.1:935000-952500 GCA_018857735.1 Alviniconcha marisindica | reverse complement strand
ACGTTTAGAGAAAATTAACTAGGGGAACATCATTTGATTTCCCACGCGGTTGAACCATGGGAAATCAGTTAAAAAGGTTTATTTCAGCCCATTTGTACCTGTCGGCTTCCTTGATCAAGAGTACACTCTGAAAGTTCAGATCATTTAAAGACATTAAATCTACGCAAAACATTGGAGTGACTGCTTCATCACTCAATTTTGTTCCGGTATCCATTTCCGCACAACCCCTCCCCCCCCCCTCCACCCCCCCTCCCCCACCTCGTCGCAGTCCAAATCCTCCTTTATCCCCACCCCTGACCCTAACATCGACCAACCAAGCTGGCATCAATAAAACCAAGATGGAAGAAAACCGAAGTTCAAACGAACAAAAGGTCCACCTATCATATTCCAGGGCCATTTCCACTTGGCCAATCCTTGGCATATCTGGCTGGAGATCCAGGACGGAGGAATCGGAGGCAACACTGTCACACGATTCCGCTCGGCGAATTCCGTGCCCGAAGTCCAAATCTGAGGCTGAAATGAGAAAAAAAGAAAAATTCATAAGGGATAACGGAGGTGTTTGATGGGTTCCTGCACTAAGTCTGACTCTGAGGCTAAAAAGAGAAGGAAGATTTCTTTTCTCTCATATGGCACAGAGGAGTCCTGAAGTTGTGTGTGTGTGTGTGTGTGTGTGTGTGTGTGTGTGTGTGTGTGTGTGTGTGTGTGTGTGTGTGTGTGTGTGTGTGTGTGTGTGTGTGTGTGTGTGTTCCCGCGCGCGCACGCCCACTCATGTGTGGTGGGGTAATGCCAAATGCATTTCTTAAAACACAATGGGGACTCACGCTCTTTTTCGACTTTATCTCCGCTTTCTAGAAAAAATAATCCACATCACCAGCAACACAACAAATAGACCCGACAGTAATACAGAAATAAAGATATAATTCAAAATGAGCAAATCGATTTTGAACTTCAGTCTTAATTATTTATGTGGGTGACAACCGTTTTTGTATACCATCACAATTCAAGATTTATGTTCATGTTTAAAACCTCCAACTAAATCAGTTCCGAAAATGTGTTTCCTACAAAGGAAACGAAAATAGAGTCTGTGCTGTAAAGATGAAACATGATACAGTTGCTGACGACAACCAGCTTACAGCCAGCATGGAACAAATGTTTTCACAATAAATTAAGGCTTGTGCACGTGGATTTAAGGAAAAAACGACACAGTAAATGCGAAGAAGCAAGACAATAGAAACAACACACACACACACACATATATATATATATATATATATATATATATATATATATATATATTCACACACATATATATATATATATATATACACACACACACACACACATGGATAATGGCAAACACCAGTACCATATGTCAGCAAGCTGTATATACCACCTGCCATTTATCATCTAACAGCTCCCATGGTTCAGGAGCTGTGTGAGAGTCGAGGTGGACGTCCTGGACTGTCCGTCCTAACGAACCTTCTGGTTTCCGTGGACGTAAAGATTTATTGCACCGTGCTTCGGCATTGGTCACAACTTGTCCCTAATATGTCAACTGACATCCGAGGACATTAAGCATCACTTCATCATCATCTACCAGCTCAGAGCTCAGGAGCTGTGTGAAAGTCGAGGTGGCCGTCTTGGGCTCCCGTCCCCAAAAGCTTACGGTTTCTGTGAAAGTAAAGCAACACTCAACCAACCAAATCTACCAGCTGTTCACAGTCACACAAAAGGGTCTATCTTTTAACAAAAAATATCGGAGATTTTTCTGGAGCAAAGTGTCAGCAGAATGGACCATTAGCAGAGAACTTGACAAGACAGAAAGAGCCAAGGATTATAGGCAGAGGAACAAGAGAGGAGACAGGAAAGAGGAATCAAACGAGAGCCCTGAAATTCTAGACAGGAGAGATATCAGACATCGCCGGCCCCCCTTCGAGGGCGTAAAACCGGTAGAAGTATTGAAGGTTTATACTGTACTGAAGACTCTTGACATGGGGAGGGAAACAAAATGAAAACAACTGATACAATAACAAGAAACAACAACAAACGAAATGACCACGAAGAAAACACAGCGACACTTGTATAAGCCAATTGCTTGCGTCAGTTCATGAAATTTAGAAACCACGATTATGACCTAACAGCACAGAGCATTGTGACTTTGCTGACATTTCCACTGAGATTTAGCATGGGAGCGGCTATATACCCACCTAGAAAAGAAGGATCTATACAAAAACAATCGTTAGGACAGAATCAGAAGGAGAAGGATACGAACTTCAATCATTATAGAGTTCGCCTACACGAAGCACACACCTAGTGAGTTAGAGAGCATCGGCTCTATAGCTTGCCGATAAAAGGGCATATCCCCAAACCCCTTTCCTTTCTAACCACGATCTTCTAACGTCCCCTTCTGCTGTGAAAGCCTTCGAAAATCCATTCTGTCAGAACCCGAACCCGCCTTGGCTTGGGGTGTCGATCACAACACACTGACACCAGTAAGAACATCAAGGCTGCAGTCAAATGTTGTTATGCGCTGCATAGCTATGTGGGGAGTGTCTTCAGCCAGGATAAGCTACTTGCATAACAGCTTCCAGCAATGGAGATAAATCCTCCGAAGACGATGTGTGGTTGCCCATGTGGCGGGTTAATAATAAAAAGCAAAAAAGTCATGATCGTTTCAATTGCAAATACTGGGTGACTCCCAGAGTGTTCAGCTGGGGAACGCTACAACAACAGAACCAGACCTGTCCGAATCTGGAAAAAAAAGCATCTACATGTACTATGCTTTGAGTAATTCAGAGCATATCACTCTTTTGAAACAGTGACTTATATTACATCTGGATTCCGTTTGTTTTTCAATATGCAAAATGTGTTCCATCAAAAGCCAGAATGTCGTTCCTGGAGCGAAAGCGTGCATGATGTGTGTGTGTGTGTGTGTGTGTGTGTGTGTGTGTGTGTGTGTGTGTGTGTGTGTGTGTGTGTGTGTGTGTGTGTGTGTGTGTGTGTGTGTGTGTGTGTGTGTGTGTGTGTGTGTGTGTGTGTGTGTGTATGGCAAACATATATGTGTGTATATATATGTGTGTACATGGCAAACATATATTTATACAAGCGAGTTGTTCCCTTCTGAAAAGACTTCTTGTCACAGTATAAAACATAATTATTCGTCTTAATCCTACCATAATTATTCGTCTTAATCCTCCCATAAATTACACGACAACGCTGAAGTTAAAGCACGCCATTCAGTTTACCTACTTTTCCATAGCAAGGGACGCCCTAAGTAATTACTAGGATAAAATGACTCTGATCATCTCTCCCAAGGGACATTTTTATTGTGCAGTCTGTTAACGGGGCCTGACAACCGGCGTCCATTTACTAACATACACAGTAAACGTTTTCCTGTTTGATATCACAGCCAACGGTGTGACACGATACAATCTTCTCTCCCCCCCCCCCTCCCCCCGCTTTCTGGGGGTGGGCGTGGGGGTTCCCAGCAAACAAGCAGAAACTGTGTTGATTGAGATTTTTCATCAACCCAGTAAAACACACACACTATTGATTGACACATCAACCCAGTAACACACACACACACACACACACACACACACACACACACACACACACACACACACACACACACACACACACACACACACACACACACACACTCACACAAGCGTTTGTAAGTGTTACTCAGCTGAAAGCCTGAGGTTTACCCAGTCACAGGTGCGACCTTAGCGTGCGCAACCTTTTCCCCACACCTGTGCATTCTGTCATACATACAAGTGCAGTGCCAGCCACCACTCCGGTGTCTGACACTGCTAATTCAGAAGGGGATCACGATGGGAATGATGAACAGAGAAGCACCACTGGTTGTGGCCACACCGCCAGGGGGCCCGGCCTAGCACACAGCAGTGTTCGTGTTCAATAGCACGTTCCACACGTTTGCGTCTTCCGCTTAATGACCTGGTTAACTCTTTATAGCTGCATTCAACACACACCGCTACCCCCCCCCCCCCCCCCCCCCCCCCCCCATTCCCGATCGGCCATAATGGGATTGATGGCCTAGAGTCGATGGCCAGGGACTGCTGAAAATGAATCAAAGTTGCGGCGTACATGAGGCTAGGATAACGTTTGTTCTCTCTCTCTTTCCCCCTCTCTGTCTCTTTGCGTGCTGTCAGGTATAATGGCATAGTTTGTTATGGTGTGGTATTGGTACGTTATGGTGTGGATGGCATGGTATAGTATGACTTTAGCTGTGCGTGCGTGCGTGCGTGCGTGCGTGCGTGCGTGCGTGCGTGCGTGCGTGCGTGCGTGCGCGTGTGTGTGTAAATGCGCGCGCGCGCGCGTGTGTGTGTGTGTGTGTGTGTGTGTGTGTGTGTGTGTGTGTGTGTGTGTGTGTGTGTGTGTGTGACACAATTGGTCAAAGGCGTGCAGAATGAATATATGAAAAGCACCGGTAGATTCTCGGAACGCTGGGACGCTAATGCAAATTCCCAATTTAATCATGAGAGGTAAACAATGGAACATCGCATATAATTATACGCTGCTACGCCTTTACCCAGGTAATTATAATCGAGGAATCAATCAAATGAGAGCAATGTAAATCGATCATGTGTACAATGAGAACCCGCGCGATCAGCACATGATTACGAAATCAGCGAAAAGTCCACACAGCTCTACAAATACAAAGCGATTAAAAACAAACAACCGAAACCAAAAGCAAAAAAGGGAGAACGAAGAACTGTGCAATGTCAGTCCTATAATTTGTTAAAAACAAATCTAAAACAAAACAAAAACTATATTGACGTTTCACACCCAAAAGCCATTCTTCATGCGTGCGTCTGGGAAGAGTGTCTAAAATAGAACGTTTTTACATCAGTTCGAAGTGTTTCTAGCACTTTCTATAGAACAGTGCAGCTGAACACATTAAAAGGATTGAACATTGTTTGCTGTCTGCATGGCAAGATACTCCCCCCTCTTACCCCTCCACCTCCTGCCTCGTATGTGCCCAGTGCCAGTACAGTCTACTTTCCGCAGGCATAGTCAGTACTTGCCACATTCAGCCAACGGATAGAATTTTGTACCTGTATAGGTAATCTGACTCACAATGCTTGTTAGGACAGGACAGGTTGCACTGGGCTACTGATGACACACCTGCATATCAGGTTTTGGAGCAAAACGTCGAGTGGTCCTGCAGATGCCTTTTGGACAGACACACAGTTGTTGACTCCCCGTTTTGACCTAGGTGTTGAAAAGAGAGCTTCCCAACATTTCGTACAACACTAGCACTGTCGGGCTTATGATGGTGCACAACCATACTAAGCTAGCTTGTGAAACGGTCCAGCAGTTCAAATGATGTGGAACAATCATCGCCCCCCCCCCCCCCCAAACACACACAACCCAGCCCGTGATATGAACCATCACTGTGACCTTGACCTTGGAGAGAGTGATCCAAACAGTTTTGCATGCTGCTGCGGTTCGCGATAATTAATGTACCATCAGGCGAAGGGCGTGGTTTCAAAACTTGAAACGCTTCACCTGATAAGAATCAAGAAGAATCAAGAATATTTGACTTGTCCTCTGTAAACACAGGAAATTTGAATTACGGCCCTGAGCAAAATAAACAAACTTAAATAATAAATAGTTTAGGCCTGCTGCTTTTTCTACTTCGTTTTTTCCAGGTGAAGGAACGAACAGTGTTTTTTTTCTTTTTTTCTTTTTTCGAGGAGTTAAAAGCCATGCTGTGGCCTTGACCGTGAAAGGAGCAACAATCCCCTTCGCGCGGCACTCGTGCTCGTGCTGATTGTGATAATTAATACACCATCATACAGAGATTGACTGAGGGCGATGTGGCAGGCAGAAAGCAACCACACCATCATGGCTGATGGGACGGCCTAGTCAACAGACTTCTAGTCTAGCTGCCACATTGATCAGTGAAGTCGATGATAGCAGCCTCTCTGAATTGTGTCAGCACACTACGCCTACTCTTAGGTCAGTGAGAGAGAGAGAGAGAGAGAGAGAGAGAGAGAGAGAGAGAGAGAGAGAGAGAGAGAGAGAGAGAGAGAGAGAGAGAGAGAAGAGAGAGAGAGAGAGATCGGAGAGGGTGGGGGGGGGGGGGTGAGACATAGTGTCGAAGAGAGAGACAGCGGGAGAGAGGGGGGAGAGAGACAGACGGACAGACATAGTGTATGAGAGAGAGAGAGAGAGAGAGAGAGAGAGAGAGAGAGAGAGAGAGAGAGAGAGAGAGAGAGAGAGAGAGAGAGAGAGACAGAGACAGAGACAGAGACAGAGACAGAGAGACAGAGAGACAGAGAGACAGAGACAGAGACAGACAAACAGAGAGAGAGAGAGAGAGAGAGAGAGAGAGAGAGAGAGAGAGAGAGAGAGAGAGAGAGAGAGAGAGAGAGAGAGAGAGAGAGAGAGGAGGCCGCGTACATGATCTGATGGCGTGCAAAAATAGCCGGTAATTGATAAAGATTACACCGACCCCAGTCAGACAGACTGTTCAGGTATGAGAGTGTCCAAGAAGAGGGTGGAGTTGGGAGTGGGGGCTGGGGTGGGGACACACGATCGACCTCTTTGGCAGGCGCCCACACGAAGGCTCGTGTTGAACTGAAGGCACCCGGTACAGATCGGTAGCACTGGAGCAAAAGGTCGTATTAAGCATGATGATTGAAAACAACAAAAGCCACATATCCTCAACAAGCTCGCAGTCAAGAAGGAAGAAGAAAATAATAATAAGAAAGAAAGTGAGAACGGAGATAAAGAATGAAAGAAAAAGAAAGAGAAGGAAACGGCCGAAAGACCGGCCAGTTTCTCTTCTTTTCGTTTAACCACCGCATGTTGGTGTTTGCCGGCAGAGGGAAGAAAAGCCAACAGCGTGTCGAAATGTCACTTAACAACCTAGCAATAAAATAAAAAGGGTAACGACAACGGAATGAATAAATTATAAGTACATGCAAACCACGTGAGTTAAAAAAAAAAAAAAAATGTGCACAGTAGACACAAGTCCTAACAGCATCATCGAGCTTTCTTTGTTAATATTTTTATATAGCTCAGAGAAATAGCATACATTATTCTAGGGAAGGGGAGGGGTATTAAAATCAATACTCAGCCCCGACTCACGTTATTCCATCTTTGCGGTTCACCCCCCTGCATCTCCAGTGTCTGCCGCTCCCCCCCACCCCCAACCCCCTCTTCCCGCTAGAAACCTGTTGCTTGGCACTGCTGCCGGGAGGACAAAACGGCGTCACAAACAGCTGTTTTGCCGTAAAAGCGCAGCTTGACAATTTCGTTGCTTGGCAACCCGACTAGGGCCACGTCCCCTGGATAACGAGACCCACTTCCCTCGCTTCTCTTCTTTACAGCTCTGTTTGAAACAGCATTACAATGGGGACTTGAAAAATACGATACATTTTCTTTCTTTTTGTCTTTGGCCCCTGTGGAGTTAGTTAGTAATTGGATTTTAAAGGACTGTCAACTGCACAGAATCAACTCACGACGACTACCCGTTATACTGTGACTCTGAAAATCAAGGCAAGTTGGCCAAGCAAAGGCAAGAATACTACATTTCATCGACCTCTTGATCAAATGAAGGCAGCTGCATGGTAGTGGGGATAGCTCAGTGGTAGAGCGACGGGTTCGTGATCGAAAGGTCGGGGGTTCGAGTCCTGACAGGAGCAGTGGGAATATTTGTTGTTGTCCACGGTCAAGTCTTATTTCAGTATCCGTTCAACCCCCGTGTTACTGCAGTAGCACATGAAAGATACTGGTCACTCTGCTAAAAGTGCAGTTGGCAGGTTACAGCTAAACGCACATGCACCCTAACTATGTGGCTTCGAATGAAGTACGTGACACTTTAAACTGGTGCATGGTTGTATGGTGTACACAGAGCGTGCGCCGAGACGGCAGTATATAGCTTCTCGTGGCACCAATCATGTAACAACCAAAAGGCGCAGTAAACAACACCACTTCGGTGGATACTGAAAAACGCGCTACATGAGGCTACAGTCACTCATTCAGAGTCACATGCAACAAAAGCGCAGGGAGCCTGCTCGAGAGCAGATGATGGCACCATACAAAAGCGATCAGCTTAAGAAGAAGAAGGGGTACCTGCAGTGCATGTGGTGGTTTACATTTGACTTACTGTCATGCAAAAGGGAATCATTTTGTCCAGACAGCCGGGCAGTTTCCACCGGCCATTCATCTCCCGTTGCTAACCGCCTAGTGATCTTTTACGTGCACGCTCACTATCTACAAACCTTTCTTTTGCTTCTTCTTCTTCTTCAGCCCTGATGTCGACTATTCTTAATTAGATAGGTAACGGTGGGTCAAGAAATCGAAAGTGAGACTGGGCACGGTACTGGCCTGGGGTTATTCTTAATTAACTAGGCAACTCATTAAGAATGAGCCCCGTTGAACTGGATCCGTGCCCAATATCGCTTTCGACTTCCTGACCCGACGTTGACCTCCCTGAATTACGTGCTCTTAAGAATGGTCCAATCCTGCAGAAGTCCGTCGCCTAGTGCTACACAGCTCTCATGCCGCTTATTCCCATTTCAACCCAATGCCAGCCACACTATACCTAGGAGAGTCGGTGGCGCATAGCAAGAGTACTCACTCTCAAAGGCCAAAATTTCAGCACGATCGAATGTGGTCACCAAATGAATTTGCGCCCGCCCTGAGATTTCTCCAGAGTCAAATTCCGTGCAAATACAACCATCTTTCGCATGAGACTATAAACCGATGTCTCCCGTGTATATATACTCATGCAAAAAGATCACATAGGGACGTTAAAGATCTTGTAGTCCATGTCAGATTTCGGTGGATTGTGAAAACACCAAAATAACCCAGCACGCACTTAAACTATCAGAATCTTCAGAGCGACTGTTGATTTTGGACACTATACAGAAGACGAAGACCTTAAGTTCATTATGCATTGCAGCCCCGCAGTCAAACGTCTCGCACAGCCTGTTAGAGGGCACCCTATTATAATTACAAGTCGTACAAGAAGATGCTTTTACTAACAGTAGCCTATAGTTATATGCACATTTCCTTTTGCTATCAGTCATAAACAACAGGAATAACTTGCCATCCGACAATACAGTATCAGCAGGAACACTAGATATAAATGACAATAAGTCAGGACAACAACATTCAGCACTACCGTAGCACTATAGCAACAAAATCATGTTAACCACAATTTACACCGAAAACCGAAATTACGACTTGGCAGACAAAAGACGTACTAACTGATTGATTGATTGTATGGGGAGGGATAGGGTCTGTAAGATCAGATAACAAAGTATCATCCGATGTTGTTAGTGAATTCGCCCGACCATAGTCCAGTATGGCGTGAAGAGATTGATGCAGTGTAGTAAAGTGTCTTTACTGGCAAACTTTCCTTGATTTTTAAACACACAGTATAACTTACAGTCTTCTTGAGATGACTGTAAGTTATACTGTGCGGTTCACAGGACTTTGATATAGCCATCAGTAGCTAGCCCTCAATCTTCCCAAAGTCTGCTAGGAATCCGCCATTCAGTCATTAAATCATCAGTAAAAGTCAGACAAGTCACTTCTGTTTCAAGAGATTGATGGAAGAAACAAGCAAGCTAGAAGTGGGAACGTAGAATTTCCGGGAACAGGCGAAGCATGCAAAGCTATTGTCTGATTTTCCCCAGGCGCCAGAGAGGCCACCTTAACTTCTGCGTTCGCGGTAACCCAACGCTGGCACTCATTCCACGAGCTCATGCACAGGGAGGTCATCGCAAGTCTCACAGCTAGTTCATCGTAGCAGCTAGAGCAAGATTGATAAAACAAACATTGCACCTCCCCCCTCCCCCCCCCACAACTTTTCGGTCGAGAACAGACATCTAGAACGTCCACCCACCAATTCCAATGTCAACTCTTTCACGCTGAAGAGACCGGCAACAACAACGATCCTGCAGATAAGGCATGAATAAGGCAGGGATTCCCAGAAAAGTTGGCAGCAAGATAACAGCGAAATTCCACGGAAGCTCACCACACAGAAACAAATTTCATTACACAAAGAGGGGAAGATGGTGACAATTATGATTTTGGGTGCAAAGAATGTCCACGTTAGTTTGCATCTAAATGACAACACAGAGGGCGATGGCAATCATGCTCTTTGCAGCAAAGAATGTCCTCATGGGTTTGAGACTAACTGAAAGTACTGCCGAAAGTACGGTCGACTAGGCTACAACACAGTACAACCTGCATGGTGTCTGTCGGCCTAAGCACCAGCACTAGCTACGGATCATGCAGTGCTCTTCAGGTAATTAGATTGACATCCTCAAAGCTGTGACCTTAGAGTGGAATTGAATCGGATGTGTGATCCCAGCTCCATAATTCAACTGATCCTATAGTCCCAATCAGGAACCCCCAATCCTGCATGAATTTTTAAAAGACTAAAACTGGAGGCACTGTTTGCCTGCATGTTTATATGTCTGTCTCTGCCTGTTTGTCTGTCTGCCTGTCTCTGTCTCCCTCTCTTTCCCCATACTGCCCTTTCTTGCTCACCCCTTCTGTCTGTCTGTCTGTCTGTCTGTCTGTCTGTCTGTCTGTCTGTCTGTCTGTCTGTCTGTCTGTCTTCTCTCTCTCTCTCTCTCTTTCTCTCTCCCGAGGGCTGGATGTAAAAGGTATTGTACTTATTCCATCACCCTCGTTAATAAAAAAAATCGTTCGTTCGTTCTCTCTGTGTGTCTCTGTGTGTGTCTGTGTCTGTGTCTGTCTGTCTGTCTTTCTCCTTCCCTCCCTCCCTCTCTCTCACTCACCAGTAGACAGCCTAAAGCGGTGCATTTTCTCACAGCGCATTGAGTTCGGGGTCTAATGAATACACGGAAGCGTCTCGCGAAATTAAAAAAATAATCGTATGCTCTTCTGAAGCTGTTGAATACTGCTCAGTTTGTAACCCGTCAGACCGGCTGTCGTTGACATTCCGTCATTAATAAGACTGACAGAGTCGATCAAAGGTGCTTGAATGATAACGGTAAGGAATGTCCAGTATTTCGTCACTAAACATTCATGTCAATACCTGGCTGGTATGCAGACTAGTTCTAGGTTTAAAACGGCTGTCGCATGGCAGGCATGAAAAAGGACACACAGGGACACGGTGATTCCAATAAATTATACCCCCAACTTCTTTACTGGAGTTATAATTAAAAAAGAATTAATAAATGAGCTGAAACAGTCCATTATGTGACAATAAAAGCCAAGTCAGTTGCAAGGGTCAAATCAGGACGAATAAGATTAGTTAGGACGCTTTTGTTTGGGTTTGGTTTTGTCAAGTGCACCATTTGCGACAGACAGGACAGTGAATGTTAATCTTCAAGTGCGGTAAAACAGTCCATGGCGATCATTCCTTCCAACAGAGTCCACAACGAGAATCAGTAGCAGCTGGGTAAAATGGTTTACACTGCAGCTGCGTACCTCATCACTCTGTCTTCCACCCACTGCTCCTCGATTATAGTCAATACCCACAACAAATTTAATCCCAGACGCACTCCACACACCTGCCCAACCCAGCCACATCCATACAATTCCATTAAACCCAATGCACAACAGAGAGAGAGAGAGAGAGAGAGAGAGAGAGAGAGAGAGAGAGAGAGAGAGAGAGAGAGAGAGAGAGAGAGAGAGAGAGAGAGAGAGAGAGAGAGAGAGAGAGAGAGAGAGAGAGAGCATAAGGAAATGACAGATGAGACCACCCTTGCTCTGTTAACTTTTAACGCAAATTTGGTAACGCTGTGTTTACCCTATATGTCAATCCACAGCCTAGCCCACTGTTTGTCAGAATCTTGATTCGATACATGTGCACGTTGCGCAAGAGGAAGCTAAAGTCTGCTGTACAAAATCGAAGTTACACAGGTTGTACTGTCTACAGTAGCCTAGATGCAGGAATATTCTCTGTTGGTAACCCCTTCTTAGATGACGTAAGCCACGGACTCGACAACTCAAATGGAAGTCTAGCTTGCTTAAGGAGTGACACAATGATTTTTGTTTAAAGTCTGACATAATCAGTAAAAACCGAATGCTCTCTTTCTGTCCGTCTGCAGTGTCTGCAGCGTTGTTTCTAGCCTCCTCTGCTCCAATATGGATGCGCGCACACGGACGCAGACAGACACAGACAGAAAAGGCAGGTAGACACACACTCACAGACATGCACACACGCACGCACGAATCCACCAGACGCACACATGCAAGCACGTCCACAAGCACGCACGCAAGCACACACGGTGCACAGACAGACAGGCAGGCAGGCAGGCAGGCAGCAGATACACACACCACACACAACACACACACACACACACACACACACACACACACACACACACACACAGACAGACACACACACAGACACACACACACACACACACACACACACACAACACACACAGACACACACACACACACCACACACACACACACACACACACACACACACACACAAAACACAACACACAACACACACATAGACACACACACACACACACACACACACACACACACACACACACACAACACACACACACACACACACACACACACACACACACACACACACACACACACACACACACATACAGACACACAACACAAACACACACATAAGCAACACACACAACAACACACACACACACCACACACACACACACACACACACACACACACACACACACACAAAACACACACAAGACACACACACACACACACACACACACACACACACACACACACACACACACACACACACACACACACACACACACACACACACACACACACACACACACGCACTCGTACTTACAGACACACACGCGCGCGCATAAGTAAGTCAATACTTCAACGAAAAACAATCTAATGCAGTCATCTTTTTTTAGTGAAACATTGTGATACAGTTCAGTCCACATGCCCGATTGTTGAATTCAACCGTCCTTTTTTAGCCTATTTCACGAAGCAACTGGATGTTCATTACCAGATTTTCGGCGCAAACTAACCTGAACACGATCGAGACACAAACAACGACCAGAAGTATATATGCACAGCGTTACAAAAGGCAACATTTCCTAGTCTTGTTCCTTGCAGGTGGCCCGTTTTCGAAAGTACTGTATTTTTGGCATTTTTCTTTTGGCAGTGGGCAGACAGAAAGTGGATCTCTCTGCTCATCTGTGTGACTTAACTGGGTTGTATCAAATACCCTTCCCTTTCCCTCCGGGCTTGTTTGTTCATGTTGTTTTCATTCAGCATGAACAGCGTTTTCAGCCTCATACAGGTATATCGTACAGTGATTCAGAAATGTATTTAATATGATGATGATGACGGTAATGATGATGACGGTAGTGATGATGATGTGTTGTTGTTATTGCTCTTCTTCTTTTTCATGATGATGATGATGATGACGGTGATGACGATGATGTGTTGTTGTTGTTGTTATTGCTCTTCATCATCATCATCATCACATCATCATCATCATCATCATCATCATCATTCATCATCATCAAAATTGTTTCACTAATACTGTACAGCTGATTGTTTTGTGGTCAGCCACCTAGGAGGAAACTTTGGTATTCTCAGTTGTCGAATGGATATTTTTCTCTCTTGTTCTTCTTCGTTTAAAATGTTTCACTAATACTCAAACAGCTGATTCTTTTGCGGTCAGCGTCTCTTAGGCAACTTCAATGTTCTCAGCCGTCGGACGGAGAACCTAATATTAACTGACACGTAATCATTACCTCAGAATTTACTTAGACCGAGTAACCGTTTCAGACAGGCCAGTCGAACTGGTATTCACTCGTCTGAAAAGGATTTGTTTTCCCTCGTCCGTAACGGCTGTTCCACTCAGTGGATGCGGGAATCCATAAGCATCAAATGCTAGCCTTTTATTTGTCTGTAAATTATGACGCAGTGTCCAAGGAGATGACTGCAAGTACGCATTCCACCAAACCATGTAATAATAATAATACTACGTAACACTAATCCAACTAGATTGGCTCAAAGCACTTACAATTCAAAGCAAGAATGAACATCAGAATCAGTACATGAAATATGCATACACCAAACGATCTAACGCCAACAGCAAAGCGCAGGCAAACATGCACATATCCCGGAACAATCAGTGCAACCCAGACATGCAATACAGCAATACATGGATGAAGGACACATCTCATGATTGCAAATCAAATACAAAGAGCATCATAATAATCATACATAAAAACTGGGTTCTATTGGAAGGTTTGGGAGAACAAGTGGGTTTTCAATTGCGACTTAAATGAGTATGTTTGTGTGTGGCGGATGGAGAAAGGCAGATTATTCCAGGTTACGGGACCCTAATAGGAGAAAGATCTCTGGCGTGAGTATTTCTTTTTGAACAGAGGGATCTTCAGTTTACGTGTGTCACCGGAATCACATTGATTCGCATCAAGTGTAAAGAATACGAATTTGCGGAGAATTCACACAGAGTACGCCGTCATCTTTCACCCTCAGGGATACTTGGTCAACACGTCTTATTTGGCAAAACAAGGCGCCGAGATCCATTTTGCCCCAGAGGTAAGGATAATAGAACTCGGACAGATCATTTCCAGCGTAAGGGTGAGCAGACAGTCAAAAGATTACTTAGTCAATAACTCTTACTTGGCAAAGTATGGTGCTAAAAGCTCCATTTTCATCACCATGGGCGAGAGTCCCAGAAATCAGGCACATGATCATGCCCAGTATTAAGGGTAAGTACGTACACAAGTTCACAAGGATTACATAGTCAATATTTTTCCTCTGGTCAAGCATGGCTTCTGAGGTCCAATTTGCCCTAGAAGCAAATGCTATCGGAACCAGACAAATCACGCCTAGAACTAGAATTATGAGTGTGGAAACAGAAATCGATCCGCGGAAAGAGGCCTTCATTTGGAAGCATCGTTGATATGTAATATAACTGCACTGATTAAGCCTGGGCCCAGTATTGGACTTTTTATGATGGAGCGGGCACCCGCTCTCTTACACTGAAGCGCAGTTTGCACTTGATCGCAAGTTGCCATCTCCTGGTGGGCTGAGTGACCTCGGGTTAAAGGGGAACAAAAACGAAGAAGCATCACGGTTCCACCTGACAGGAACGTAAATAATAAAAAATAAAAAATAAATAAATGCTGGAGTTGGGGGGGGGGGGGGGAGAGAGAGTCACGCAGTACATTTTCACTCTGTGCATTTGCTGTTTGTTACAATCAAATCAACGTTTGAAAATCACGAAAACACGACCTCAAATGCTGCTATTTTCCGAGCCAGCAATCTGTACCAAAAACGTCATGAAGAAAGCCACAACGAGTAGCAAAAGTATTAAACACGCCACGAGCCTTTTTGTTGTTACTGTTGTTGCTTCATTGGCAAAAGGTGAACCATCATGGCTGAGCCCTAAGTAGCTCAAATGATAAGTAAAAAACAACAAATCAAAGACCCCCACAAAAACATACAAACAAACACCGAAAAAACAAACAAAAACACACACAAAAAGCAACAACAACAACAACAACAACAACAACAACAACAACACACACACACACACACACACACACACACACACACACACACACACACACACACACACACACACACGTACGTGCGCGCGCGCAAAATTACATAATTGCAACATGGACACGGAGGTCCCGGGATGACAATGAAATGGTTGTAGTAGGAGGCACACCCGTTACCTATCCACCTATAAATCATTATTCACCCATCGGTCCACCCATCTATCCATCCATAAACCGTCCATAAACCATTCATCCATCCATAAAATAGCTACACATTCACTCACGCCATTCATCCATCCATAACCCACCCACCCATCCAAACATGTTCATCATCCATCCATAAACCATTCATCCACCCATCCAGAAACAATCCATCCATCCATCCATCCATCCATCCATCCATCCATCCATCCATCCATCCATCCATCCATCCATCCATCCATCCATCCATAAATCATTCATTTATTCGTCCACAAAAAAACAACAACAACCTTCATCCATCCATCAAGTCACGCAGACATTTAGCCGTCTTCTAATCGCTGTATCAATTGTTCAAATTCGATCCTGGCAAACGATCGTCTACACACTTATTTAAATACCAAACGTGCTTAGAACAGCTGGAGCAATCACGACGTTGGGCACTTTGTGCTGAAACCAGGACACTGGGACACAGCATCGATTTTAACTGTTTGAAAAAGCGTGCAACGATACTCGTACGTGACAGGGAGGTGAAATCATTTAAATATGGGGTATTCCGTTGTGCAAAGGTGTTAGAGGGAACAGTGGGGAGGGGGGAAGGGTAATATAACAAACTCCACTGATGAGCAAAGAAATCATACTTTTTAAAAACGATGAACAACAAATCAGACTGATCAAGTATTGGAACAACTCGTCGTTTTTGGGTGTATACATGTAAAGATTGTGGCAATTGTATTTATAAGTAAACAAGTCGCAATGTATCAAACGACCGCAATTGTTTTTGTAAAATACGATTTATCAAAAACGTTGTGGACTGAAAAGACGCCACATCGCAAGGAAAACGTCTGATTCGCTGTTCGTTAGGGTTTAAGAGAAGTGGGGAAAATGAAGTTGAATGAACCGAGAAGGCGGAAATCAGAAGGGCAGACCTCCTGCCCGTAGACGAAGCGGCAAATCAGCCATATTCTAACCTACACTAGACAAAAACAGACGGAAAAGGACAAAGCTAGTTAGACACTTGTGTCATAGTGGCCTGTCTATAAACCGGCACAAACACACAAAGAAACGAACTCTTATTGAATAACTCACGCACACATATATCATGCACGCAAAGATATATCCTTAGAGTTGAATGCCAATGTTACATCAGTGACGCATCAGAGAGGAGAGAGAGAGAGGAGAGAGAGAGAGAGAGAGAGAGAGAGAGAGAGAGGAGAGGAGAGAGAGGAGAGAGAGAAGAGAGAAACAGACAGAAGAAGAAGAAGACAGAAGAAGAAGAGACAGAGACAGAAGACAGACAGACGAAAAGAGGAGAGAGAGGAGAGAGAGAGAGAGAGAGGAGAAGAGAGAAGGAGAGAGAGAGAGAGAGAGAGAGAGTAAATTAACACGAGATACACAGAAGTTATTTAGTTTAGGCATAGTTACATAAATCGTGCTTATCCGGCGAGGTTTTCTTCTCCACTTCTCACTGCCACGCCCCCCCCACCCAACCCCACAGTCACCATACCCCTCCCCCCCCCCCCGCCTTCCCGGTTTTCACTTTCTTGTTTTTCTCCGTTTGCAAGCTGAACGTCAAATTGGTTTCGGCCATTTAAACAAGAACAGACATATTTAAAAAAAATCTTCATAGCGTTGAACCGCGAAGAATATGCTGTGCACGGCAGACAGTAATAGTCTTTTCATCAGTTACAATATATTTAAAAAACGTCAGAAATTTTGAACAGAAAGAATCCCCCCTCCCCGTCTTCCTCAATGACTGCTCCTCGCCT
>JABMCL010001087.1:925000-930000 GCA_018857735.1 Alviniconcha marisindica | reverse complement strand
TTACCATCACATTCACGATCTACAGCACTGACAAGGAAGTCAGAGAATACGTGACAACACTTCTATATACGGGTTCCGCTTACAGCAGAAACAGTGAACATGCAGGCCAATAATCGAAGTGACACTTGGAAATACGACACCGGTGGGAACACCCGTCATTTTCAACTATTTCTCGATGCCAACTGAGGCAATGGCACAGTTTCTCATCTCGTGTGGCACTCAGTAGTCACAAAGGAATCTGTTTAGCAGACAACTGTGCATTCGAAAATAGCGCTTTTAGAAAGTGACATACTTTTTGTTTGTTTGTTTTGCTTACCAGAGGGAACGAATGATTCTCTTTCTGACGAATGCTGTAGACATCTTGAAATAAAATTTGGGTGGTGATATATGAGACCGAGCGGCTTTTACTACCGCTATTACTATTGCTAGTATCCCTCTCTCTCTGATCAGATGTTCTGCTGCTTTATTTGCTGGTTGTATGCACATAATATGTAACTGAATGATGTGCGTGTGTTCATCTGGCGCTGTGAACACGCTATGTTTGTGTGGAAATTCTCATGTATAACGTTTCACTCACTCATTCATGCCCATATGTATATAAATAATACCTGTAATTTGATATCTACTCATCAGTAGCTTAGCAAGGACTAGTTGTTAGGTTTTTGACTGAACCTAAACTACAGTCCTTGTAAAATAAAGTTTTCGAGTTCGAGTTCCCCCCCCTCCCTCCCTCTCTCTCTCTCTCTCTCTCTCTCTCTCTCTCTCTCTCTCTCTCTCTCTCTCTCTCTCTCTCTCTCTATATATATATATATATATATATATACACGAGTACTAACAGTACTCCTCCAGCAGTTATAAAAGAAAACAAGAACAATAATCTTGAACCAAAGAACACAACGACAGTTAACCGATTTCCCTAGCTTCCATCGCAATGGCACACGTTAAGCGCAATGGTCTATGGGAAGTCTTTTTCTGTGGCACGAAAACAGCAGACATCAAGGAAGCACTTTCTTCTTCTTCTTCTTCTTCTTCTTCTCTCTCTCTCTCTCTCTCTCTCTCTCTCTCTCTCTCTCTCTCTCTCTTCTCTCTCTCTCTCTGTGGCGGAAATAGTTCAGTTGGTAGGACGTCCAACTGAAAAGCCAAGGCGTAATACTTACGCCGGTTTGAGTCCTCGATTCTGCAAGGGATTTTTCTCCCAGAGTCAACTTTCAGTGCAGACTCTCTCACGGTGTCCGTACAGCCCCCGTGTGCAGTCGCATGCATTGACATCTGTGCTCACGCTAATAAACCCCAAACACTGACAGCCATACCATTGTTCGGACACACACAAATACTGCACACACTAATAGGAATGGGTAGCGCTGCTCTGCTGAGCATTACTCGGGTAAGGCGACCCGAAATTCCCGGAAGGGGCAATGAAGTACTTAAAGAGGGTAGGTGTTCATGGCTCTGCAGTCCTCCTGGGTCATAGAACACTTGGTTTGATGCGGAAAACTGCAGTGTCCCGATCAGAAACTGCTGACAATGTCATCACTGGTTTCACGTACAGATATATATATATTTTGACGAAAACAAAGCAACAACAAAAATGGTGTGTGTTAAGAGGATAGAAGTAAGAGGTCTGTCAGGTGAAAGGGCGACTCTGCAGTAGACGGAAGGGAAGACTTGACGTGCCGAATCATCGTCGATTTTTCTTTAAATCTTGCACAGGAACATGGCGAGAAAGAGACCTGAACTATTTAGTCGTTACATGGCTGGTGCCACAAGACACTGCTGCCGTCTCGGCGCACATTCTGTGTACACCATGCAACCATACACCAGTTTACAATGCAAAGCCACATACGGCAGGTGCAGCTGTAACCTGCTACCTGCACTTCTGGCAGCGTGTCAGGGATTTGTTTTACATATACTACTGCGGTAACAAGGGTACAGAATGTATACCAAAATAAGAGTCAGCACAGAAAGTTGACCGTGGAGAAGAAATTCTCTCGCCGCTCCTGCCGGGAATCGAACCAGCGACTTTTCGATCACGAGTCCGGCGGTCTACCACTGAGCTATCCCCCCAGCCCTCATATCATTGAGGGACTGGTGGTGTCTTCCTCTCTCATGCAAATCACACATACACGCAATTTTCCAGCATGGTATCGAGGAACTCCTGGCATCCTCATTCCCTTTGTGTGCAAACTCTGGTGTTGAAGCACAGCCTATCATTTCGTGCGAGTCTTTTTGTTGTCACTGTCGAAGACATAATGTTGCTGTAGGGCGACGGAGAATATCCACAGGGACGGCTTAATTCGCCCACTGCATATGCGTCAGAAAACCTGGAGGGGAGAGCAAGTGTCACCACTGAGCCGCTCAGAATAATTATCTCCACTATTTCCGTCCTGATACAGCAGCCACGAATCTCTGACTTAGCCCTGGCCCTGTAAGCTTTCACTCACATTCATTTTTGTCCACAGTGGTACTTAGCGCCGATCAGTCAGCTGGCAGTTCACGTCATCTCCTACAAAGCAGGATTGATGTACTTTCTTCGCCATGGTGTTCACGAACTGATATTTTAATCTTCTCCATCGAAAAGCACGTAGCTCAGCGTAGCTGGTGTCTGACTCTCTTTTTGACGCAGTGTTGAGCAGCTCATAGCGTCCTTGTTGTGAACAACGCATGTACCTTTCCACCACAGCATAGAAGAACTGGTGGCGTCTTCCATTTTAATTTTCCACCGAGGCATCGAGGAACTCTTGGTGACCTAGTTCCCGTCGTGTGCAAACTCTGGTGCTGAGGACAAGTGTGTTGAGTACAAGTACTTGGTGCTGTCCTTTTCCGTTTGTACATAATAGGCTGCTGCGCTTGTATTTTCACCATCACAGTCGTCTTTACAACGCCAATGCTCGCACTTTTACATGAATGTTTTACTTTCTCGCGCAGGATATTTTTCTTTCAGTACTACAGTTTATGCACCAGCTGTTAGCGTTTCAAGATTCCTCTTGTTGTGCACAACACATACGTTCTCACAGTGACGTTGAGTTCTCTCCCTTTCGTACGGTTTTCTCCCAGCATAGCCTTGAGGAAATTCTTGCGTAAAATGTACACCCACTCTTGGCCTCTCACCACAGTTGCGTTGTTTTCTTTTCTTGTAGAGATTACTGTACACGTACTTCTCCACCACAGCGGCGACTAACTTCTAAAAACAACAACAACAAAAAACAACAAAACAACAACAACAACAACAACTAAATCTTGTGGCGGTTCAGTTTTAGTTCAAGATGGCCTATGAGCTCAGGAGAAGCCCATTTGCTCAGACGTTTACCTGCCTTTGAAACAGGTCCAACAATCGTTTGATTGACGGTTTGATGGCCCATTCTCGTCCTTTCTACTAAGATCGTCGAGCGCTTCCTCATTTTACGCCTCTCTCCTTCAGGCGATCGATGGTGTGATGTCTTTTACTTTGTACCCGCAGGCAGTGTCTAAAATCCTCAGCACTTTGCTTTCCGTCATTTCCCTTACCTTGAGATAAAAACTGATGGCCTACGTCTTTGCCTCTCGTGCAGAAAATAGGACTTGTCCCACCATGGTTTTCAGAATCTGGTACAATCATCTCCTGTGAAAGACACTGCACGCGTATTTAACGGCGTAGCAGAGATCCCTACAGGACCTGGGATCAAAACCTGGCAGATTTGAACCACCGTTTGGACTGCAGTGACTTTCTTTGAAAGCTCCGCATTCGCTCAAACTTTGAGGGTGGAAATGGCTTGAGAGGTCAGACATAATTATACCTTTTTTTTCTTTTTCTTTTTTTCCGTTTTAATTCTTTTTTTGGCCGAGCCCGCAATATTGCTGGTGTAATCAAGTCAGCCAGAAGTGAGCTGGCGTCTGCAAAATGCTGGCGCTTTCCTAGTTGGTCGAAAGACCACCTTGACCTCATCGAAATGCGTGGATCTGTGACTCCTATATGGAGGGCTACTACAGCAGGAACTTCTTCTTCGTTTGTGTTTAAAGTCTTTTCACATAAGTGATATTAGACTGGTCTTATGATTATCAAGATAACGATATATGTCAGTAAATTACACCAAAACAACAACACACTTTACCTTCCCCCAACTTAAACCATTTGAAATATGCACTTGTTTGCAGTTGCAAAGGCAAACATACACATGAATGTGCATCCGTGCATGTAGTTATTTTCACCTTATGTATATCTCACACACGCAAATAAACATGCACGCGCATATGCTAACACATTTGTACACACTAAATGACGTATGTTGGCACGATAATACTCAACAGTCATTATAGAATCCTTCACACAGGCTACTTTATGAGACACTTCTACAGCGGAAACAGAGCTCGCATGAGCCGCATCTCTTCTTGCTAATAAGTTTGCTTTCTACCGAACGTTCTAAATTTGCGCACGGACATCAAATGGCGAGGTAAGCTGGCCATCAACTGTGTGCGTGTGCGGATATTGTCTTGCCAGACAAAGGGAAATGAGTTGAAATGGAGCATTACACCTTGAAGCATGTGCTCGGTTTATTACCGATTCCCTAGCCTAAAGCCTGCTCGGCTTCGCAGTAACGGCCAGCATCAGTACAAAACTCCCTGGAGCCCAATTCCCTTACAGCTTCTATACTGACACTGCGGTCGGATATATTGTCTCTAATTACAGCCTTACGATGGAGACGAAAAACAGAGGTGCCGTATGTTACAGATCGGCTCATAGGAACACAACCCAAAGGAGCTGGGGGTGGGGGGAGGGGGGGGACAGTGGGGGGGGGGGGGGGGGGGGAGGAGGAATGGACGCTCTTCGTTACTTTGACCTTTAAAAAGTCCAATTCCTTCAAAGTTCCGACATTCTTTGTAGCTTAGCAGCGCAATTTTCTCTCCCAGGTGGGCTCTCCCTTCAATAGCACCAAATAAACCTACATCAACCCTCTCCTACCAAAGCGGGGGTAGAGCGTCCGACTGAAAAGCAGGCAAAATGCTGACGCGGGTTCGAGTCCCCG
>JABMCL010001087.1:912500-920000 GCA_018857735.1 Alviniconcha marisindica | reverse complement strand
TTTCTGACGAAACATTTTTCTCAGGAGAGAGACCTGGTGGCAATGCAACCTTGGCACCAATTTCAAATGTGACGTCAGAAAAGACAGCTAATCCGTGACCAGAACAAAAAATTGGATTTTGTATTAATCTCCTTGTATATATATATACACGCGTGTGTGCGTGCGTGCGTGCGTGCGCGCGCGCGCGTGTGTGTGTGTGTGTGTGTATGCGCGTGCGTGCGTGCGTGCGCGCGCGCGCGTGTGTGTGTGTGTGTGTGTGTGCATGCGCGCGCGCACACACACAAAGTAGTAGCTATACCGGCCTATCGGCATGCCAATCGTTAACAACAATCGTTAAAATACAACGAACAAACAATTAACCCCCCATCCCCAAGAGCGAATGAGTGAGAGGGTTTGCAATACGTCTTAACTTACTCGTTAAAACTATGCAGCACGGAGTGAGAGAATGTAAGATTCGAACCACATACAAGGTGCTGAGTCATCTGTCTGATAATATTCGGAACGAAAATTAACATAATAAAAATCGAAATTCTCTTGTCTTTTTACCCGAAAACGGATGGAATGAGGATTTGGATTTATAGTTCAACTGCAGTTCCGAGCATGACAGTGGTGACTCGTGCATGGTGATATATGGGAAACCAAATTCTGTTCAACGATCTTTGAGGTGTCTTTTCGGGTCGTGTGTTGCTTGATCGGGTTGGGCTATTTTGATGTTTCTGTTTCAGGCAACATCGATTCCTGTCTCCGGAGAAGTCAGCCGTAATGTAGAATTTTCTGGCATGCCTTGCGCTCGTTAATCGGCATCGCCTTTTGTATTTCTAAAACCAGCCATTCTCTTCACCCATGGAACCCAACAAAAGTTGGCAATTTTCCGATTTCAATCATTCTCCAATATACAGCCTCTGTGACATGAAATCTACCCGATTCCTTGAATCAGTAACGACAGAGAGCAGATCCGATCAGGTTATTAATTGATATTGGTCCTGTCAATATGATGATGATGAAGTGATGCTTAATGTCCTCAGATGTCAGTTGACATATTAGGGACAAGTTGTGACCAATGCCGAAGCACGGTGCAATAATTTTTTACGTCCACGGAAACCAGAAGGCTCGTTAGGACGGACAGCCCAGGACGGCCACCTCGACTCTCACACAGCTCCTGAACTATGCCTGTCAATATTGGAATGCATGTCGATTTATAGAGCGCGTAATAAAAACAATCCACATTCATAGAATGTGCTCAAAGTGCTTAAGAAAAGGATGCACAAACGAACGAAACTAAAACACACTAAATAAAATAATGTAGTCTTTACAGGGGAACAAAATCCACGGGCACACATAGCCACATCCGCAAGCAATGGTATTTTCCACGAGACTACAATGGACACCTCCTCACTGTTCGGGTTTTATGGGATGGCTGTCTGTATAAGTAGAAAAATACCAAAGCAACACAAAACACTATAAAACACTACTGTAATACGTTGGCATTACTAAAGCAACACCAAGTGTTGTGATATGTGTTATGCCAGCATGAAGGGTACACAAATAGAAGGGAATCAAACACACTTCTGGGCATGACAAAAAGAGATTCGGCTGAAACTAAAGTCAGACGTAAGCCCTCCCGCCAGTCATTTCGATCAAAGCAGACGTGGAAGCTATTGTCGGCATTCTTTTTCTTCTTCTTTTTCCCCCCCATCTCTCTCTTGCGCTGGCACTTGATACATCCACAACACAAGGGATGTGTGTCGCGCGGGAAAATCAATAGAATTTCCTGCCTTGGCTGAACTTGAGTGGTAGTATTTGCGTTTCTGATTAGGAACAGCTGTAAGAAGAGCAAACTTCACTTTAATCACAAAACGGTCATTGCAAACACAATACCCTCCATGAATGAATACACTTTCTTTTGTCGACTTGTATTATTGAGTAAAGTTGAAAGGCACTAAAGACTAATGCATCATTTTGATCTTAATCTTAACAGCCTACTGGCTGCATTTTCTGCTCGTACTGTTTGCGTGCATTTTCTTTATTTTTTAAATTTATTTCCTTTTCTGAAAATGCTGGAACAGAGTAGTTGACACTGGGGTCCGGGCGTCAGTGTACTGTGTCTCTTAATCACGCAGGTACCCTACTTCTTTGACCATCATACCCAAACTGAATTTTACGCATGCGTATGTGTAGGAGTCTCGAGTGCCTGGGGTTACACCTTCAGTAACGTCCTGACAACAATTAAATATTCGAGCTATATTCGACATACCTGAGGCAGAAATCATCTATGGTGAAGCAGTAAATAAAAAATACAGAAGAAGAAGAAGAAGAAGAAGAAGAAGAAGAAGAAGAAGAAGAAGAAGAAGAAGAAGAAGAAGAAGAAGAAGAAGAAGAAGAAGAAGAAGATCCGTAGGCAACCCCCACAATGTTGTGAAGCATACCAGAAAGCTCATGAACTGAAAGTGAATTATTTTAAAAAGAAGGCTGTAATTTTGACTCCATCCGCTCACGGCTGCCGAACTGGCTGATTCCTGATAACAGGTACGTTCGCAGCTGGGATTATGTTTTGATCACTCAGCAGCACTTTGCATTTTTGATTCCGGTAGTCTACAAACATATGATAGATGAATATAATAGAACAGAAACTTGCTGCCCTTACTCTGACGGGCCAGTTGGACAGGCTTCTAGACCGCACAGGCACAGCAGTGATACGTGTGTAGCGCTGAGATACCCCCCCCCCCCCCCAAAAAAAAAAAAAAAAAAAAAAAAAAAAAAAAAGAAAAAAAAAGAAAAAAAAGAAAGAAAGAAAGAAAGATACAAAAAAAAAAAGGCAGATAGTCTGGGCTCAGAGCCAAACGGAGAGATCCTAAATCATCGCCGCTATCATGCACCATATCATTATTGACTCTCCGTCCATCTCGCTCTTCAAGACAAACAGCCAACGCTGGCGCAGAGGGATTGGGGTGATGGGTGTTGGAACAGACACAAGGTGAGGGAAAGAGAGAGGCGGTTGGGGCTGGGAAAAGACGGGGGGGGGGGGGGGGGGGGGGGGGGGGGGGGGGGGGGGGGGGGGGGGGGGGGGGAGGAGAGAGAGCGGAGAGGGAGAGAGAGAGAGAGAGAGAGAGAGAGAGAGAGAGAGAGAGAGAGAGAGAGAGAGAGAGAGAGAGAGGCAGCCAGGCGAACAGATGCGGAAAGATACTGTACGTTACTCACCAGGCATCCATTGTTAGTCTGCTCACTCTTGGTGAGCACAGCCCTCTCCTCATCGCTAGCGAAGCAGGAGACGATGCGGTAGACACCAAACAGCCTGATGAAAACAGCGATGGCGACGATGACGACCGCGAGGAGCAAGACCACCACCAGCGCTACTCCCCACTCACTCATGGCTCATAGTTTGACCTGAAAACATGGCAAAATCAGGATATGATCGAGTCTATAATACTCCCCTTTTGATCATGGTTATTCGTTCAGCCGGGAACGAGACAAAGCAACTCTGCAACACACACACACACACACACACACACACACAACACACACACACACACACACACACACACACACACACACACACACACACACACACACACACACACACACAACACACACACACACACACACACACACACAAACACACACACACACACACACACACACACACACACACACACACACACACACACACACACACACACACACACACACACACACACACACACACACACACCACACCACACACACACACACACACACACCACACACACACACACACACACACATGCACACACACACACACACACACCACACACACACACACACACACACACACACACACACACACACACACACACACACACACACACCACGCACCACGCACGCACGCACCACGCACGCACGCACGCACCACACACACACACACACACACACACACACACACACACACACACACATACACACACACACACACACACTCACACACAAACCAGACTTAAAGCCGATTCTGATTTCTGCCAAACATTAAACTGTTTGATGGGAAGAAGAAAAAGAAGCTAGAAAAGAAAGAAAGAAAGCAAAAGTGGCTTCATTGGGAAGGCAGCAAAATGCACTGAACCTAAACTTTCTCAGAACACCTACAAACTAGACTCGCAAAATCTAGTAACATTGTCGTCTTTCGTAGAGCAAAAGTGCAGTTTGAAGAAACACACAAAAGGATTTCTTGCAGAAATCGAGTTAAAAGCGGAAATAATCTCTTGCTTATAGCAAACAGCCTGCGTGCAAAAGGTTCATCGGGAAGACAGAAAAGGAAATGGCAAAAATCCTCTCTTTTGAAGCAAGACTACTCAAAGAAATTACAGCAGAGCTAGTTTTAATGGCCCTCTTTTAAATACACCAGTGGATAGCTGTTGATTTTTTCTTTCTTTTGCTCCTATTTCTTTCTTCTTTATCATCTTCTTGCTCTTCTTCCCGTTCGTGTTCTTGTTGTTCTTCTAATAATTCTTATTTTGTGGTCTCTTCCATCTCGAAGATGGTGATTGTTTTGTCAAATTGATTCTTATGGAAAGCGGTTTTAACTGCAAAAATCTGAAACAAGAATAACTGCCAGCGTTCTAAAATAAGATCCAAACACATAAAAGGTTTAAACGAACGCTATGTATTAGGACAAAAACAAAATCTGCAATTTTCGGGGTAATCCCCTTTATTAAGCTACAAAACGACACGTAAACAACAGTTAAACGGTGAAAAACTATGAAAAATGAGACAAAAAGCTAAATCACTTATCTGTTTTCTTTGGAAGAATTCTTCCAAGCACTGGACAGGAAAATAACATTGTTCAACCAAAAACAGATAAGTGATTTAGCTTTTCATCTCATTTTTCATTGTTATTCACCGTTTAACTGTTAAGTGTCGTTTTGTAGCTTGATAATGGGGTTTACCCCGAAAATTTGACACACAGCAAGGAGCTAAAAGATGCACATCACTGAATCTTTCTTGTGGATGCTTATTTTGATTCGAGGTATGATCCAAAACTAGTGATCAAACGAAAATATCTCCGACGGTTTTTGACGCACCTGTTCCATCCCCGTGTTACAGCAGTAGTACGTAAAAGACCTCGGTCATTCTGCCAAAAGTGCAGGTGGCAGATTACAGCTAAATACGCATGCAGCTCACGAATGTGGCTTTGCAGGAATGACATGGTGTATGGTTGATGGTGTACACAGACCGCGCCGAGATGGCAGCAGCTTCATGTGGCACCAGCCATGCCAGCGCTGTAAGTACACCACTTCGGTGGATATTCAAAAACGCGCTATAAAAAGCTATTCACTCACGTAGAATCACATGCGATCGCAGTGAGTCTACTCGAGAGCGGAGAATAGCGTTATATAAAAGCGATCAACAGCAATCAACAACAGTATTCCCACGAAGTTCTCCCCTTCGACATTGATGCACTACTGCAAGCATCTGAACCAGTTGAATTTTTTTTCTCTCGGTATTTTTCTTTAAGGATCGTTTTCAGTTCTGAATTCATCGCTTTGGCGAAATCCTGGACACGAGAAAATCTCCTCTCAGCCAGTTTATCTTTCACGGGAAGAAGCACGGTACAAGGTCGGGACTGTACACTGGATGGGGCAAAACTTGGATTTTTAAAATTCTGCTGCCCTACTGATTTACCGCCTTGTTTTGTGAGGATTGAGGTTCTCTTGGAGAAAGCGGGGCGTTCTAGGTGGTGGTGACTGGACGCTGGCTGCTGATCTCGAGGAAGTCTTTGGATAAAACTATTTCTGTATTGCATCAATTGCCACAGGGCCTTGGTGGTCGAAGAAGACGGTATACGGCCTATTCCTGCTCTGAAATCCGGGCTTGCATATTTGGTGTCTCTGGTCAGTTGGGCACAGCCATGCTTTGTTCCTGCGTTTGCCGGCAATGCCGTAGAATGGTACCCAGGTCTCATCTCCCGTGATGAACGTCGTCACTCTTTTAGGTCTGTCCAGCTCAGAATGGCTGAGCATGTCACGTGCAACATATACGTCGACGGTACTGTACGCCTGTCAGCTTACGGGTTATCCATTTTCGGCAAGCTTCCGAAGGTGAAGCTCTTTAGGTAGAAGTCTCTGAACTGTTCCAGTCGAAAGAGAAGGTCGTGCACTTACATTTTGTGTTCAGATGTGTGCGTCTTCCTTCACGAGCTTGGCCACAGCAGCCACACTGTTCTTGTTTGAAGCAATCTTTGGACATTAGTTTGGCTTGGACTTGGAGGTATTGTTCCACCTTTTCTCGGTTCTGAATTCACACTGTCATCTTTTGATTGTGGAAAATGAGGCAGCCTTATCCCCTACCACCTTCCTCAGATCTTTGGTTTTTTTTTCAGTGTGTGCTGACCAGGTTGCAGTCTTGCAAAGAAATCACAGTTCTCACAGTGTTTGTTCATAACCTCCGCTTTGAAGCACATTCGAAAGTGGTCACACCGTGACCATTATGACCCAAAATATTATGACCCAAAATATAATGATGTCACCTCTGAATGGGAGAAAGCTCAAAGGCTGGTCTTTCCAATGATGTGTTATTCTTATGGTAAGCATGTTAAATACTCCGTTAAAACGGTTTGATTACTAGCTTTTAGAATCAAACTGCGTAGCATCATTGCACGTAAACGTTAGGTAGAGTTACTTTAATCACTGAAGTAGTCAGTCAGTAAGTAAATGAATCAATCAGTAGGTTAATAAAATCAACCAACCAACCTACCAGTCTATAAGGGGGGGGGGGGGGGGTGGAAGGGGGCTGAGAACAAGGATTGCTCCACACTCAAGTCCCAGGAGGCACCGTCTTTCGCCGAGCCGAATTGTTTTCTCTATCAGTTATTTCGCAAAACAGACTATAAGATAGATACCCTGCTCTTCTTCAAGGCTTAATTTCCTGCCGGGTCGGCCTTTTGCTTCGCTCCTCGATCTCATTACTCATCCGTTCCTTCCAAACAACAAGGCTTCCATCAGTGTGCGCGCAGTGACAGCTGACTTTGGTAATCTGGCAGTAAGCTCACGCCCCGTCAAACCTAATTACCCGCTGATCATCTGGTAAACGGCATAGTTCGCTGATCATCTGGTAAACGGCATAGTTCGCTGATCATCTGGTAAACGGCATAGTTCGCTGATCATCTGGTAAACGGCATAGTTCGCTGATCACTCACTCACTTATTCAGTCAATTGTTCAAATTGTTGAACTTCCGTTTATGTGCTTCTTTTCTGCTGGCACAAAAACCCTAACTGTAGGAAGGCTTCGAACCGATTACCGACTCCAGTATCTCTGGCATTCGCAAAGTCCAGGACACTTAAGCCCAAGATCGCAGGCACACCCAAATCCGCAGCCATTCTCGAAGTCTTTCAACCTACAAACAGTTCAAAGTCCCAGTGAAACCAAAGTCCAAGGCAACACAAAAGACCCGGGTAACTTAAGGTTTCAGGCAATTTCATGGTAACTGTTCCAGACAGCTACAAAGGTACAGCAACTCCAGAGACCTGTTAA
>JABMCL010001087.1:897500-900000 GCA_018857735.1 Alviniconcha marisindica | reverse complement strand
CCCCCAAAAAAAAAAAAGTAAGAAAGAAGAAACCCACCCACCCACCCACGCACGCACGCACGCACGCACACACACACAGAGTACTGTTAGCGGTAGCCTATTATTTTTATTCAAGTTACCAAGGGACTGCTTTGAACACGACTGCCTTTGGGCTCGCGGTAGCCTTACATTTCTACTGTCTACCAGTCATCTATTATTAAACTGGCCTTTTCGGCCAAACAACAGGGAGAAAAACTAGCAGCAGATGAGAGAGAGAGAGAGAGAGAGAGAGAGAGAGAGAGAGAGAGAGAGAGAGAGAGAGAGAGAGAGAGAGAGAGAGAGACTTAAAGAAATCGTCTCTGGGAGAAAACAAATCTGATGTAAGGATGACTGCTAGCGTTCTAAAACAAGATCGAATCACATAAACGGTTAGAAAGAACGCTTGTCTGACGTGACAAGATGAGTAGCCTACATTGCATTTTCAACGCTTTTTCAGTGTTGTCGTTTTGCTTGAAAAAAGGGTTTATCCCGACAATTCGAATGTTGTCTATTTTCATGTTAAATAAACGTTCTTTTGAACTTTTTATGTGTGGATCTCGTCTTTCGTGAAAGGTCAATTCCCGAGTTTAAGAGCGGATGACATATCTAACGGCTTAGATGGTTCGTTTGTAACTTCAAAAAAGTGTTTTTTTTTCTCGGTCGTTTACACCATAATTATATGATAGTCCTGTCCTAGCCTGCGCCTGGATGGCTAAACTATTAGGATAAAATCATTCAACAAAAACAAATCAAGAGATCGTAGACTAGGGGAAGAGAGCTTGAGATTGTTCTTCATATTCTACTTTGCTTATTTTCTACCCTTCGCATCTCTTTCCGGTTTGCAAAATCAGCTAGCACTGCTGTTGATAGACAGCTAGCTAGCCAGTAAAGGAACGATGGAGGCAACCCAGCATTCACCACCCAACCCAGCCAACATGCAAGCAGCCAAGGAATGAAGGAGGAAACCATGTAAATATTCACCACCCAACCCAGCCAACAGGCAAGCAGCCAACCAGACAAGGAACAGGCATCCGCTGGGAGACCGGAAGTGTTTCATTTGCGCCCGACCACAAATTAGCATATCATAAGCGCACGTTTTAAACTTTGCAAGTGCGTAGGCCTACCCTGATTTTAAACTAAACGAATTGCAAAGCGCGTCTACATGTAAATGTCTGAAGAGAGAGAGAGAGAGAGAGAGAGAGAGAGAGAGAGAGAGAGAGAGAGAGAGAGAGAGAGAGAGAGAGAGAGAGAGAGAGAGAGAGAGAGAGAGAGAGAGAGAGAGAATGCCTTTTTACTAAGTTTTCTTTTATACGTCTGTTCTGTGGAATTATGCTTCACTAATAATAAATCTCTGTCAACTCCCTCCACCGGCACATCTCTCTCGGATGCATTACTGCTTCAAATGGTGCGCGCCTGAAAAATCAAAGAGATGCACAAAGAGTATGATCAAACGAGCATATGCAAAAGCTGGGACAGGTGCCCATAAGAAAAGCTACTCCGGCTAGACCAGAAGGGCAAAACATAATTTTTTATAGGGTGAGTTCGAACCCAAAGTACGGGCGACACCTGTCAAGCAGGCGCTAAAAGCCACTTAGCATACTGAACCCAGTCTTGGGAGGCAGCGCAAGGAATCCGCGCTTTTGCATAATTCGAAATTTGGCGTACAATCAATCCAATTTGCGCGCGGGCCATTCGCGTCTATGTGGTTAGAGCAGCAACACTCCCAGTGGCGCAGGCGCGTTTCTCCTTCCCACGTTTCCTGGAGGCGTGCGTAAAGGACCGTAAACGTAGCTCCAGTCCCTGGCTTGTCTGCAGTTCTCCGACTGCGTTATTGTGGTGAACTGGTTGTCAGGCTTATAAATATAGTATGGTGGTCATTAGGCTTTTTTCTTTTTGTTCTTTCTTTTTGTCTTTCTCGTCGTTGTATGGGTGCAGTCCGGACGTTTGAAATCAGTCTACTGCGCGTACTTGCTCTCTACATAGACACAGATAGATGCATTCGAACACACAGACAGACAGACAGACAGACACAGACACACAAAAACACACACACACCCCACACACACACACACACACACACACACACACACACACACACACACACACACACACACACACACACACACACACCACACACGCACACACCACACACACACACACACACAGCACACACACGCATACCACACACACACACACACACACACACACACACACACACACCACACACACACACACACACACACACACAACACACACACACACACAACACACACACACACACACACACACACACACACACACACACACACACACATACACACACACACACACACACAGGCACACGCACACACACATACACATACCACACAAGCACACACACACCACACACACACACACACACTCACACTCTCAGACACACACACACACATACACACACACGCGCGCGCGCGCGCGCGCGAGCGCGCGCTTACGCACACACAGC
>JABMCL010001087.1:885000-892500 GCA_018857735.1 Alviniconcha marisindica | reverse complement strand
GATTAAAGTTGTTGAAGAAAATCATATAGATGTTAGACATAGCACATAAGCAAAAGGAGTTCGTGTTAACTAGTGGACTGACTGAACTCTCATAGCCACTCGCTCTCTTGCTCCCCCCGCACAACCACTAATCCATTAGCTTGCTGAATCCTCAGCCCTGTCCTTCCTCCTTTCACGCCTCTGTCACCAGCCCGTCCATCGTCAGATTTCATTGCTTTTGGCCAAAGTCGAAATCTGCCTGCACTCATACAAGTCAGGAGTTCATGGCTGCTTGGCTAACGCGCTGGACTGTCAGTTCAGTGGCCAAGGGTTCCACTCCTGGGCGCAATGAAGGACCGTTTTTTCCTCCTCCAGTTCTTCCCCAAATCTTGTGTGTGTGTGTGTGTGTGTGTGTGTGTGTGTGTGTGGTGTGTGTGTGTGTGTGTGTGTGTGTGTGTGTGTGGTGTGTGGTGTGTGTGTGTGTGTGTGGTGTGTGTGTGCGTGTGTGTGTGTGTGTGTGGTGTGTGGTGTGTGTGTGTGGTGTGTGTGTGGTGTGTGTGTGTGTGGTGTGTGTGTGTGTGTGTGGTGTGTGGTGTGTGGTGTGTGTGTGTGTGTGTGTGTGTGTGTGTGTGTGTGTGTGGTGTGTTGTGTGTGTGTGTTGTGTGTGTTGTGTGTGTGTGGTGTGTTGTGTTTGTGTGTGTGGTGGTGTGTTGTGTGTTGTGTGTGTTTTGTGTGTGTTGTGTTGTGGTGTGTGTGTGTGTGTGTGTGTGTGTGTGTTTGTGTGTGTGTGTGTGTTGTGTGTGTGTGTGTGTGTGTGTGTGTGGTGTGTGTGTGGTGTGGTCGTGTGTGTGTGTGTGTGGTGTGTGTGTGTTGTGTGTGTTGTGTGTGTGTGTGTAGTGTGTGTGTGTGTGTGTGTGGTGTGTGTGGTGTGTGTGTGTGTGTGTGTGTGTGTGTGTGTTGTGTTGTGGTGTGTGTGTGTGTGGTGTGTGTGTGGTGTGTGGGGTTGTTTGTGTGTGTGTGTGTGTGTGTTTTTGTGTGTGTGTGTGTGTGTGTGTTTGTGTGTTTGGGTGTTGGTGTGTGTGTGTTGATGTATGTTGTTGTGTCTGTTGTGTGTGTTGTGTGTTTGTGTTTTTGTGTTGTGTGTTGTGGTTTTGTGTGTGGTGTGTGTGTCTGAATTGTGTGTTAGTAGTGTGTTGTGTGTGGTGAGTACTTGGTCTTGTCTGGTGAGTGGAGCTTGGAGTGTGTTTGTAGTGTGTGTGTGTGTGTGTGTTGTGTGTGGTGTTGTGTGTGTGTGTGTGTGTGTTGTGTGTGTGTGTGTGTGGTGTGTGTGTGTGTGTGTGTGTTGGGGTTGTGTGTGTTTGTGTGGTGTGTGGTGTTGGGTGTGTGTGTGTGGTTGTGTGTGGTGTGGTGGGGTTTTGTGGGGTGGGGTGTGGGGTGTGTGTGGGGGTGTGTGTGTGTGTGTGTGTGTGGTGTGTGTGTGTGTGGTGTGTGTGGTGTGGTGGTGTGTGTGTTGGTGTGTGTGTGTGTGTGTGTGTGGTGTGTGTGTGTGTGTGTGTGTGTGTTGGTTGTGTGTGTGTTGTGTGTGTGTGTGTGTGTGGTGTGGTGTGTGTGTGTGTGGGGTGTGGTGTGTTGTGGTGTGTGTGTGGGGTGTGTGTGTGTGTGTTTTGTGTGTGTGTGTGTGTGTGTGTGTGTGTGTGTGTGTGTGTGTGTTGTGTGTGTGTGTGTGTGTGGTGGTGTGTGTGTGTGTTTTGGTGTGTGGGGGTGTGTGTTGTGTGTGTGTGTGTTTTGTGTGTGTGTGTGTGTGTGTGTGTGGTGGTGGTGTGTGTGTTGTGTGGTGTGTGGGTGTGTGGTGTGGTGGTGTGGTGTGTGTGTGTGGGGTGGTGAGTGGTGTGGTGTGTGTGTGGGTGTGTGTGTGTGTGTGGGGGGGGGTTTTCAAGGGGGTTGTTGTGGTGAGTGGTGTGTGTTTTGTTACCATCTTTTCATTTTTTCCTCAGCTTTTGTTTTGGTTAATGATATTTCTCTGGTTTCGTGTTTTGTTTTGGAAATGGTACGATTTTGTTTTGTTTTGTTGCCTTTCTTTTTGTTGTATGCACTTGTATTTTATGTTTACTGCCGTGTCTTACCAGATGTTCTTTCATTGATGTTCTTTCATGTACCCCCACTGGGGTTTCTGAAATAAACCACTTGCTTGCTTCACTCACACACATTTGTGCACACTCGTCAGTGCCTGTGTCGGCTTCGTGAGCACACTGCACGCACTGAGATCGCTACACACGCACGGATCCTATGTCCACCTGTCACCTAGTGAAGGCCTACCGGTCGGTGACATAGAAGCACACAGATAATGCATAATAGTTGCAGACTAATCAAAATGATGATTGTGGCAGCTCCCAATGGGAAAGAAGCAAGTTCCCAAAATAACTTTACTCATTTAATTTTGTTTCAGTGATGGAGCGCTGTCCAGAGAAAAAGCATCGTGTCTTTTGTAAATATTGTCCCTTCAAGTTCAGTAGACTACACCCAAAGAAAAGAACAAGATCAAAGAAATCGTCGGTAACACCAGCAAACTACTACTCAATACAATGTTGAATATCAGACTCACTCATTTAGTCGTATTCCAAATTTTTACAGTAGTGTGTTTGGTGAAAAGAACGTCTCTCAAGAAAACAAATAGACCACATACAAATGAACAAAAGCAGAGGAAAAGGGGAGAAAAAGATACTGTCTACAAAAGCAAAGCAAAGCAAAACAGAACAAAACAAAACGAAGTAAAAAATAAAATAAAATAAAATAAAAAAAGAGAGAAAAAGAAGACATCGAACAAAGAACCAATATGAAAAATAAAAATAAATAAAAAATCAAACAATATATATATAAAACAACCCACATATGACACAACAAAGGATATTGCAGAGACACATACATACACAGTCACACACACGCACGCACGCACACACGCACGCACAAGCGCACACACGCACACACACCACACAAACACATGCACGCGCGCACACACACACACACTACTCATCACAGAGAGAGAGAGAGAGAGAGAGAGAGAGAGAGAGAGAGAGAGAGAGAGAGAGAGGGGAGAGAGAGAGAGAGAGAGAGAGAGAGAGAGAGAGAGAGAGAGAGAGAGAGAGAGAGAGAGAGAATAAAAAACAAAATAAAAAACAAGCAAACAAACAGACAACAACAAAACAAAAGAAAAAACACACAAAAACAAACAAACAACAACTGCCCCCGTCTCCCCCTCCCACCCCCCAAAAAGGGCCTATCAGTCATCAGACATTTTGTGTTTACTGGAGCGGTGACAAGTTATGGCAAACCTTTTCGGGGGGTCGATTGCCAGTTTAGGATTTTTGTCACAAATAATAGAGCAAAGATAAATTGCGTGCTGAGTAGTCTTTGTGTCCCTGTGAATACTCTGTCAACGCGTCCGCAAATGGCTTTCTCCCCTTTTTGTCTTGAACGCCACAAACTCTGACACATCTATTACATCAGCCTGGTAGAGAATCTAATTGGCTGTAGGGGAAGGGAGGATGGAGGAAGGAGGTGTGTGTGTGTGGGGGGGGGGGGGGGGGGGGGGGGGGGGGGGGGGATGAGGGGAGGGGGTCGAGAGAGAAGACTGAAGACTATGACCTTCGGCGGGGGAATCGAGGACAATTATCGCTTCCACTTTCAATTTTCTTCCACACTTCTCAAGTAGACGACACTTAATTTCAGAAGCAAAACCTTCCAAAAACAAGAACGAACTAAATAACAATCCAAATCGATGAATGTGCCATGAGGATGGATTGATAGAGAGATAGTTGGTTATTAACGTCCAGTCAACCGTGACGGTTATATCAGGACGAGCGTTACCCCAGTCCCGCTGCCTGCTTGGCAACAGGGATTCATTGCCGTAAACAAGACCTTCAGTCTGCAACATAATGCTGTTCCGTGTTCGTAAATATTGGTATTCATTTCTCCAACAACACTGGAAAGAACAGCAGCGCTGTTTATCGCTGACAATAAGTGGGCGTTGTGAGTTGAGATTTTTCCCCTGTCCCAGAAACTGGTATGCCCTTTTAAATGCATCACATTCAATGCATTTTTTTAAAACTGTTGAGTCATCGCATACATTCTATCTGCTGGGCACAAAATGGCAGCAGCACTCACGATCTTGTTTTAGCGACTTGCAAATGCCGATCTTCTTACCACACAGGACAAGAAAGCGAGCGACAGACGTCTAAGTGTCTATTAAAAAAGAAGAAGAAATCATTCCTATCGTTAGGGCCCGTGACTCCTCGTGGGTTCCCCTTTAACGACACCATGCTTATGGACTGGTGGTAATCCCCTTTAACGACACCATGCTTAAGGACTGGTGCTAATCCCCTTTAACAACACAATGCTTATGGACTGGTGCTAATCCCCTTTAACCACACATGCTTATGGACTGGTGCTAATCCCCTTTAACGACACCATGCTTATGGACTGGTGGTAATCCCCTTTAACGACACCATGCTTATGGACTGGTGGTAATCCCCTTTAACGACACCATGCTTATGGACTGGTGGTAATCCCCTTTAACGACACCATGCTTATGGACTGGTGGTAATCCCCTTTAATGACACCACTCTTATGGCACCATACTTGCGGATTGCTGCTTTTCCCCTTTAACGACAACACACGTATGGACTAGTGGTAGCTTAATCCCGTTTAACGACACCACATGTATGGACTGGTGGTAATTATCCTCTTTAACTACACAAGACGTATGGACTGGAGTTAATCCTCTTTAGCTACACAAGACGTATGGACAAGTGGTAATCCTCTTTAGCTACACAACATGTATGGACTGGTGGTGATCCTCTTTAGCTACACAACACGTATGGACTGGTGGTGATCCTCTTTAACGACACCACACGTATGGACTGGTGGTGATCCTCTTTAACGACACCACACGTATGGACTGGTGGTAATCTTCTTTAACGACACCACACGTATGGACTGGTGGTAATCCTCTTTAACGACACCACCCGAATTGACTGGTGGTAATCCTCTTTAACGACAGCACCCGAATGGACTGGTGGTAATCCACTTTAACGACACCACCCGAATGGACTGGTGGTAATCCTCTTTAACGACAGCACCCGAATGGACTGGTGGTAATCCACTTTAACGACACCACCCGAATGGACTGGTGGTAATCCACTTTAACGACACCACCCGAATGGACTCTAATCCTCTTCCACGTCACCACACGTGTGGACCGGTGGTAGTCCCCTTTAATGACACCATGCTTATGAACTGGTGGTAATCGTAATTTTGATAGGAAAATTCTTGCTGTTGCTAGGATCAGGGAAATTAGAGGGATGCATTTTTCGTTGTTGTGTTTTCTTCAGTTTATTATCCTAATTTGGGTTCCCCATGGGAAAATGCAGGTGGATTTCTAAGCAAAATTCACGTTGCTTTGAAAACCAGCTATGCCAGGCTACTAATCAAATCCTAACCATGGTAGAATTTAATTATGTAGACTTGTCTTTTTCGCTGGGATCTTCCAGTGCAAACGCCTGAAGTGACAAAAAACCTCAGTATCTCGTGCTATTTGAAGGGCTAGATACTGAGTCTACTGTCCAGAAATTGATGAGAGGCGGTAGATGATTGCTCACACCTGGGGTTCAAACCCACAGCCTCTCGATACAAAATCCAGGGCTTAACCATATACACCAACACATCCTTAGGATAACTTTCACGTAGTACAATCTACTCGAAGAAAGAGGAAGTGAAGGAGTTATAGACACGAAAGGACAGATTCAGAGTCCGATTTAAATCAGACAGCTTATTTGATTTGAGGAATTGCTTTTACCATTCTCACACACAAGAATATTAACATTAACAAAACATGAAAATTAATTCATTATCACCCACATCCAATGCATTAATAATAAAAGAAACATTACTCGGGCATATCATTTAATCCCCGATCTTGCTCTGGGAAGATTGTAGCTGCACATGCATAATTATATTAAATACTACTTTCCATCTTACACATAAAGAAAATGAAAACCTTACTTTATGTGTAAGGTGAGTACATTTCTCTGGAGCTGTTCTGTTTTGTCGACCTCACCAGCAGTTGTTCACTTATTACTTTCCATCGTTTCGTCTCAATGCGTGATGGAAGTCACATAAATTATTTTGAACGGTTTTATTATTTGTGAGATATTTAGTGTACCCTCTCTCCCTCTCTCTCTCTCTCTCGGGAGTGGAGGGGTGTTGTTGTATTTATCAAGGACAGATTACAAGACTAGATTTCTGCCTAAAATCTTTATTGTTGATTATATATTAATGATCTCTTGCGGTCGTAACTCTCTCCCCACTCTCTTTTTCTGTTTGCGGAAAATCTGCTTCTGTGTTCGTTGCTCAGTGTAGACGACTCTTTCGGATTTAAATCCCGTGAAATCTGTTGAATGCATGGGTCTTCATACCCTACAACATCCATTTCTCTCATATCTCTCCTTAAGCCACAGACTCGGCGTAGCCAGGGGACCCCGGAAGTCGATAAACTAAGACTGAGAAAGACCGCAGCAGAGAAAGGATAGTACAAAGTTAGGGTCCACAGTCTTTTATTGATCCCTGGTTGCTTTCGTTGCTCTACGCTATAGTGATAAACATAGGATGCATCGCTATAGGCCGACAGTCATGTATCTAGCTACGGCTAATTGTTGTTTTGCCTGGAGTCCCGCAGGTACGTTGGAAATAAATAATCTGAGCTTACTGTTTCACCGGCGTTAAACCAAATAGACCAAGTGTATACAATGTTTACACAGAGGTCTACCGGATGGGCGTGGGCTGGAAGGGGTGGAGTGTTACAATTGCAAGTATAACAAAGGGCGCAATGGCAGATGCGATTCATCTAACACACACACACACACACGCACACACGAACACACGCAAGCACGCACGCACACACACACAAACACACGCACACGCACGCACACACACACACACACACACACACACACACACACACACACACACAAACAAACACACACACACACAAACCCACACCAACACCAACCCCCTTTTTTTCCCAACAACACCCCCAAAAACCCCCCCCCTAAAACCAAAAACACAACACACACACACACACACAAAAAACCACACCCACACACACACACAACCCTTAAACACAAACAAAAAAACACACCCCCAAACCCCAAACAAACCCAACCCACAAACAAAAACCCCCCAAAAAACCCAAAAACACACCAAAAACACAACACACAAAACCCAAAAAACACACCCCCAAACCCAAAAAACAAAAAAAAAAACACAAAAAAAAAAAAAAAAAAAAACCAAACAAAACACACCCCCTAAAAACCAAAAAAAAATAAAAAAAACAAAAAATATTAAACCCCAGTATTTCGCCCTCGGCTGATGGCGGGGGGGGGGGGTTGGGGTGGAGGGGGGGGGGGGGAGTTTTCTATCCCCAAAAGGGAACAACACTTTAAAAACAACCGCTAAAAAAAATCCCGC
>JABMCL010001087.1:860000-877500 GCA_018857735.1 Alviniconcha marisindica | reverse complement strand
AGAGAGAGAGAGAGAGAGAGAGAGAGAGAGAGAGAGCCGCACCACGCATTCCACAAACCCACACACCAAAAAATCAAAATATTTTTCCTTTATTCATTTGTTGATATGGAGTTCATATTCAGAACAAAGACAACATACACTGACACAACATTGTACTGCTGTTACATTAACTGACACACAAACTCCGGCAAGAAGTGACGGCTTCGACACATTCATGTTATTACTATTGTTTAACCTCGACGTCCCCACTCGTTCAAATGCACACACTTACAGCCAGTAAACACACGAGTCGAGTGCCTTTGTCGCCAGATGTCAAAGACTGAAATTTTGAAGGCAATTACATCTCTGCTCCTGTCAAAGTGCTTATTCAGTTCATTTGGAAGTTTGTTTTGTTTATTTGTTTGCTTGCTTTGTTTGATCAGTACCCCCCACCATTGTAGGCCTACGCACACGAATACAAATTCGCCAGTACAAATAACGGGATCCCTGTTCGGACACTATACACACGCGCTGTAGGCTTCCAGATAATTATACTTAAAAATATACGAATAAAAAAAATAATAATATTTAAAAAAAAAAAAAATCGACGGGGAGATGACTATACAGAAATGTGCTCTGTCTGTCTGTCTGTCTGTCTGTCTGTCTGTCTGTCTGTCTGTCTCTTTTTTACGCAGATAGAGGTTTTTAGATTGACTGTACCTTTCAACTGTTACGGCCATTTTAAAATCTGAAAAGGGCGAGGCTTAGAACGGAGGAAATATGATAGGCCTAGAACGGAGGCCTTACGGTGAGGCCTAGATCAGAGGCCTTAAGGTGAGGCCTAGATCAAAGGCTTGAACCCCTTTGCTGCCTTACCCTATGCATTTCTCCATAACCTATTAATGTTTTCCGGAAATTCACAGAATTTAATATTCTGGTCTTAGTTTTTATTGCGTTCTAAAGATTACAACAAACTGCAAACATATATGTCACACTACTCTCCTTCATCGCGAGATATAATTTAAAAACAATCTTAATTGAACAAACACTGAAGCGGATACACTTCAGGCAGTAAAGGGGTTGCGTTAGGCCCAGATTGGAAGCCTTAAGGCGAGACCTAGATCAGAGGCCATAGGGCAGACCTAGATCTGAGACCTTAGGGCAAGACCTAGATCAGAGGCCTTAGGGCAAGACCTAGATCAGAGGCCTTAGGACGAGACCTAGATCAGAGGCCTTAGGACGAGATCTAGATCAGAGGCCATAGGGCAGACCTAGATCTGAGACCTTAGGACGAGATCTAGATCAGAGTCCTTAGGGTGAGACCTAGATCAGAAGCCTTAGGAAGAGACCTAGATCATAGTCCTTAGGGTGAGACCTAGATCAGAGGCCTTAGGAAGAGACCTAGATCAGAGGCCTTAGGAAGAGACCTAGATCAAAGGCCTCAAGGTGAGATCTGGATCAGAAGCCTTAAGGCAAAGTCTAGATCGGAAGGGTTACTATAGTGTTGCTTTTGAAGGACAAGACTGGAAGCAAAGCAACTGGCCTATCTGGCAAACACGATACAAATTTCCCCTTGCTGTGCATCAACACGTTACAAGATCAGTTTATAGCCAAGTTGACCAGCTAGCGTCCTCTTCGTTTAACCTACCTCAGTGCAGTCCTGAAAGCCAGGGGCCTCAAGGTGAGATCTGGATCAGAAGCCTTAAGGCAAAGTCTAGATCGGAAGGGTTACTATAGTGTTGCTTTTGAAGGACAAGACTGGAAGCAAAGCAACTGGCCTATCTGGCAAACACGATACTAATTCCCTTGCTGTGCATCAACACGTTACAAGATCAGTTTATAGCCAAGTTGACCAGCTAGCGTCCTCTTCGTTTAACCTACCTCAGTGCAGTCCTGAAAGCCAGGGGAACAGGCATCGTCAGTACTTCGAACAACATTTCTGTGGCTGTACAGGTTACTGAGCGGAGCTGTTTCGCATGGTTTATCTTCAATCAGTTTGCGCTGTAGGAACCTATGGCATCTTCGCGATAAAAATTGCCAGTAGCATTGAAACAAAAGCAGCCAAAGAGTCCAGAATTATCATGACAAGGCTCAGAATTCCAATCAATGACACTAACGAACTTCAGAAAGCATTCCACGAAATGCAGATTTACTGTACATTTGCTCTTATATTCAGAGCGGCGGGTGTATCATGGTATTTCAAAGTAAAAGATCGACAGTCTGTCAAGACACGAGAAAATCATGCAGTCAGAGTGTGTCGTAGACATTCTACCCTGAAGACAAATACTGACAGTGGAAACAACAGGGTTAGAGGACACAGAGATGGATACTCTGAAGGAGGTATCCAAGAGGTCGGGAGTAGGTACACTGCAGACACCTTTCGTGCCAACTTCCGTGATAAACATAACTGTCCTCGTTCTGGCACAAAACGAACATACATATGAATATTCATGGGGGTGGATATGTGGAGTAGTGGTAATGAACAGTATGTGCGTGTGCTTGCGTTGGTGCTCTCATCTTCTCTCTTTTTCGCACGCGCGCACGAGCGCGAGCATTTGTGCGTGCGTGCGTGCGCGCACGCGCGCGCGTGTGTGTGTGTGTGTGTGTGTGTGTGTGTGTGTGTGTGTGTGTGTGTGTGTGTGTTTCCCCGTGAACAGGTACTGTGAACCGTATAATGTGTGAGACTATATGCGGAAAAACAACAAAAAACAAGAATCCAACGAAACATAAAACAAAGCAAGCAGAGAAACCAACAAAACAAAAAGCGCCCCCCCCCACCACACCAACCTCCGCCCCCCCCCCCCCCCCAAAAAAAAAAAAAGAAAAAAAAGAAGAGAAAAAGGCAACAGCAAATCAAATCAAAAACAACAACACACACATACATACACACAAACAAACAAACAAAACAACAACAGAAAACAACTTAGCATATGACATGAACCTATATCAACAAAAGCAAGCCTACATTTGATTAACAGATAGATATATCTTACCTGTTTGAAGTTGTACTTGGGGCCTTGGTGGGTGAAAGGGGGTGGGGGTGAGGTTGGGGGGGGGAGGGGGGGGGGTCTGATTTGGGGGAGAGAGAGGATTTGTGTATTTCTTTGCCCGTCCATCCCATCGGAGAGATTTGGGCATAACCATTTCAGCGCTAGTAGGTTTGTGGTTAGAGCACTGCATTCGAAGAACGCTAATTGTTTTGTTTTCTCTGACTGTAACTACAGCCATAGACTGCACAGCTGTCCTTACTACCCCTTGTAGATTTAATCTATTCTCCATAATTATTTCCTGCCATTTTTCAAACCGGAGATCGCGCACATAGCTTCTAATTGTAGCGACAGTTATGGCAGCCTCCTGTTACTGGAGAAAGGAGCTGCTAGGAAAGTTGTGAATACCCGACATTATCATCAGTCTCTCCGAAACCTGCAATGTCATGGTGTTTCTATGAGGCGGCTGCGCCACACATTGCGTAGGGTCTCTTCTCATTCGAAAGACTAGTCGCTCAGTCCACCGGCCACCCTGGCGGTCTTGAAGCAGCTCCAGACACAGCTTAGTTGCCATTCTAGAAGCGTCATTTACACTACAACCCGGACCCGGGTAGCGTGCCTATACCTGTGTCGCCTTATCTGTCACACACACAGTCGACTGCCCATGCGAGACAGGCCCAAAGGCTTCCAAGCGTGTTGTGCAGTTCGGGCACATCAGTGGCCCCCAAGGCTTACAGAAAAGCTCCGGGGATTCAAAGAGGACAACCAAATCCATCGATGCCATCAAGCTAGACGCCTGAGGACAATCGAGGGAATAAAAAAGAAAATCCTGCCTTTACAGCTGCGCCCTGAACCAGACTTGAATCAGAGGGTTGGCGTCGTTATCGCTCCGAACACGTTATTAGCATTACGTGTAGAAGGAGAGAGTCCAAAACAGTACAGGTCAACCTGAACCAGCTATACCAATTTAGGAACAGTCTATATCTGCCAGTTTAAACTAACAGCTGGTTGGTTCTTCAGCTCATCGTCGACGAGCGATTAAAAGCTCGTAGCGTAACCCAAAATGTGAAGTCTGAGAAAAACACAAAAATGAGTTTCAAATAGTCAGCATTTAGATCTATCCGAACACACTCATTTTTCGAGCGGAAGATTTTTTTCTTCTCTTTCACGAAGACCGGTATAATTTGATTTAGGCGAACCTGTTCTGGTTTGGGCTCTCTTTTTCAACATGTGGTGGAAAACAGCAGCAACAACAACAAAAATCGCGTCCTTAAACGGCAAAATGCGCACCATTCCGTGCTCTGCCTAAGCTGAGTAATGACTTTTTTTTTTCTAGAGTAAATATTCCTGCATTGTTGTGACACAGGCTAGATCCTAACCATGCAGCAAACCCTATCTTCTTTTTTTTCTTTTCTTTTTTTACAGCGAATCGTCAACGTCCAGGAAGTGCAAAAACATGACCTTTTTAGCAGTTGTGTTAAGGGTAACCGACCATTAGTGACCTACCAGATAGGAAAGCTCACCACAAATATGCCAGTCAGAGAAAATTAACAACAGTTTAGCACATTTTGGGTAAAACGGTGATCACAGTGAAAGCGGATATAAGCAACGTGAGTGTTTGTAGGAGCACACCCTTATTGACATGTAAATATAACGATAACATTTATATGTATATATTCCATGTAAGTATATACCGATAACATAATGCACACATGTACGGTCACAGCAGTATGATATAGTATTCAAGAACATGTTGGCACCCAAATGATCACAACATGATTACTGATGCTTAGAAATAACACAATAATTATGCACTCGTCAATACGAGTTGTTACAGATAGACGTGACATTTTCATTTAATTTTATTTCACAGTTAAAACGCTTACGTTTCAAAACATAATGCACTTGAAAATAATTATCACCACGAAAGAAGATATACTCAGACATATGTATACACGATACTTTGCGTACATGTAAACACACCATAATCGACTGACGGTTTGGTCAGCACATCACTGCACCTGTAATATGGAGTAAGCTGCCCCACCCCATCCTCGGAAAAAAACGCAACAACAACAAACAAACACACAAGGCGAACAACAAAAACACACGCTCACACACACACACACACACACACACACACACACACACACACACACACACACACACACACACACACACACACACACACACACACACACACACACACACACACACACACAAAGACGACAACAAGACGGTGATAATTGTCTTCAGCAAGGAATGTGTCACTGATGGAGCCACCAATTTTCAATAATTATATATTGTCATTAAACACAAACTCTCCATCATAGCTGTGATCAAGTCATCGTCAAGGTGGTTTCACAAATATTCACTGTAGTATCAATACAGAGGCGTCCATCGCTTCGGTAATGATGCTTCACGGCGACACAAAATTTAATTCCATTATAGTCCGAAAAAGCAAGGCTCCAAAAGACGTCATAATGTTCACTGTAACATCAATACAGAAACACCGCTTCAGTGAAGACGCGTTACTGTGTCACAAAATTTAACTTAATCATTGTCCGAAAAATTCAGGTCCCAGAAGACGTCATAACATTTACTGTAACATTAACAGTAAGGGTGCGTCATGGTGTCACCAACTTCAATTTGATAACAGTCCGAAAAGTCCGTAAGCAAAAAACGTCATCACGTTCACTGTAACATCAATACAGAAACACTGCTTCAGTAAAGATGCGTTACTGTGTCACAAAATTTAACTTAATCCTTGTCCGAAAAAATCAGGTCGCAGAAGACGTCATAACATTCACTGTAACATGATATAGTAAGGGTGCGTCATGGTGTCACCAACTTCAATTTGATAATAGTCCGAAACATCCGTATCCAAAAGACGTCATAATGTTCACTGTAACATCAATACAGATACACCGCTTCAGTGAAGATGCGTTATTGTGTCACGAAATTTCATTTAATCCTTGTCAGAAAAATCCATGTTCCAGAAGACATCATGACATTCACTTTAACATTAACAGGAAGGATGCTTTATGGTGTCATGAACTTTAATTTGATCATGGTCCAAAACATCCAGGTTCCAGAAGAAGTCATAAACATTCAGTTTATCAATACACATGAGTCATAAAGACGTGTCAATATCACCAATCACTGTAGTAGGCAATCAATGAAAACAGCCCATTGGATATTTAAGAAATGCCAAATATCCTGCCTACTGTACTAGATAAACATGTTCGTAACAAACACAACTGTTCTCCAAACCAAGAGAATGCACGGGTTTCAGAGAGGTCGGAAGTGTATTGTGAATTCAACAGCCACTGGAAAAAAGCCGTTGAAAACAGTGTGACCAGTTGCCCTTTTCACAGATTGTCGTCGTCAGCAGACCTACGCGTGTAAACAAACACACGTGTTATTCAGTGCAAGGGTGGAGAAGGTATGGAGGTCTCCCCTCAGAACCGCTTGCAAATCTAACCGGGTGCAGAACGTCTCTCGAGGCCACCATGCCACAGCGTCACGCTATTTATACACAATGCTGACGGTTGACAAAGACTTTGCATTGATACAAGAGGTTCGCTTACTATTGGACTGAAGGGCTTTTGATTGTATATTAGCATAATAAATAAATTAAACACAGCATCAGAATGTCACACAACCCCCCACCCCCCCCCCCAAAAAAGACCCCCCTCCTCCCCCCCAAGAAACCCCCCCCCCCCCCCCACACACACACATACACTCACTCACTCACGTACACAACTGCAAAAGATAAACATCACGGCAGTGATTTATATTATTTTACAGAAAATAGCTGTTCTTATATTTGTATGCTATCAACAAATTTAAATTTTACATTCCTTGATACGCATGAATGACCTTCCAAACAAGGGTAAAGTTCACGGTAGTGTTTATATAGGTAATCTGACGTGTGCGTGTATATGTGACTGACAGAGTGAGTGTGCGTGTGTTTGTGTGTATCTGAGTGTGTTCGTGTGTTCGTGTGAAAATAAAGGTCCTGAGATGACCATCCGCGTTCGCAAAGACGTTAAAATCCAACTCACTCACGCACTTACTCATTCACTAACTCAGTGTTTGAAAATACCACATCTCACCGGCCTAACAGTGATTTATTCCACAGCCTCCAATTTTACGTGAGTCTTGAATTAAAGTAACTTAGCAACAAACATATAAACATTAATTGGATAACAAACAATTAGATTAGTGTTGCATTAATTGTAGGCTCCCCACAGTTAGGATATCATAGTATTTCCATTCCAGCATCAAATAATTTGAGATTCATCTGCAAAGACTGGCCAGTTTGTAATTATTGCACAGAATCAAGAATGAATACGGTAGTCTTTTCTATAAAGAGGAATCTCTGTCTTTCTGTTTGTCTGTTTCTTTGTCTGTGTCAGTGCCATGATTTGACCCTCGACCAGCGGGCCCTACTGAGATGAACGTGGTGTGAAGATTCCTTGGAATACGAGGATAGCTGGTGGCTATAATTATTATGGGTAACACCTCCTTCGCTAACTAACACAATAATGCACCATCATCCCTTGTTTCATAGTGTTTGTACGAATGAGGGCCGAAACTGATGCATGGAAACAAACAAAAAATCCAAACCAAAGCAAAATACACGCAAAAAAATAATAACAACAATAACAAAGAAGAAGAAGAAGAAAAGGCGAAGAGACATTGATAATAAATGTTTAGTTGAATCAGTACAAAATATCGCACGACTAGAATACACACCAGAATTCACTTCATAAACCATGCCGGTACAAAAATATCTAGAAATATGCAAGGCAAGCCAAATACCCACCTTAAAACTTCAGGAGAAGGCTTACAGAATGAAGAAAAGATGAAAAGAAAACAGAAGAATCAAGAACGGAACGTTCAGTCGAAACTTTTGAGCTGTGAAACATGGATATACTTGCGAAAGTAATACGTTCAGTCTTTCTTGTCATTTGCATGATCATCTTTCTTTGCCCATTAAGACAAAAGACAACCGCGCCGGCTAGTTCGTCGGTATTGGATGTGTTCAGCGGTGACCATTTGGTCCTGTATGTGCCCATAATGTTTTCAACTGGACTGTATGTCTCCACTATGTTGCTCACTGTGCTGAATACCTCTACTATGTTGTCCACTGCCCTGCATACGTCCGCTGTCGTGTTGTCCTCTGGACTGCATGTGCCCATTATGTGGTTCACTGTCTTGTCTACGTCAACTGTGTTGTCCACTGGACTGTATGTGTCAACTGTTGTCCACCTCTGGACTGCATGTGTCCACAACGCTGTCCACTGTCCTGTCTACGTCCACTGTGTTGTCCACTGGACTGTATGTGTCGACTGTTGTCCACTTCTGGACCGCATGTGTCCACAACGCTGTCTACTGTCCTGACTACGTCCACTGTGTTGTCCACTGGACTGTATGTGTCGACTGTTGTCCACCTCTGGACCGCATGTGTCCACTACGCTGTCCACTGTCCTGTCTACGTCCACTGTGTTGTCCACTGGACTGTATGTGTCGACTGTTGTCCACCTCTGGACTGCATGTGTCCACTACGCTGTCCACTGTCCTGTCTACGTCCACTGTGTTGTCCACTGGACTGTATGTGTCGACTGTTGTCCACCTCTGGACCGCATGTGTCCACTACGCTGTCCACTGTCCTGTCTACGTCCACTGTGTTGTCCACTGGACTGTATATGTCTTTGGGCTGTATTAACGTGTTGCTAGGTGAGAGAAAGCTCCGCTCCTTGACGCAAGGTCCCACAAAATTGAGGCCGCGCCTACGTGCGTCGAAGGAGTTTTATTTGCTCCACAAGCTCTCGCTTCAGTAAAGACAGAGCAGTTTTCTTTGTCGTCGGTAAGACAACAAAACGCTCAGTACATGGTGTTGCTGCCGCGTACAATGATCGAGAGGCCACCCGCGTTAACAGTGATGCCGTTTAGACATGCCCAGAGCTGTCGCCTGCTAATGGCCGACTACCTAGCGGGCGACAGAGACCGCATGCCCGTATCGGATTTTGGAAAGAGCATTACGTCAACAGGGTCAAGTTTCCAAAAAGGGCTCCGGATAAAAGGAAGGAAAAAATAAAATAAAAATAAAAATCTGTGGTGTGTGTTCATCGCAGCTAGTGGAGAGCTGCGACAGTCCAAACTTGGTGATCAATTTTATGAAGTAGACTGTTGGATTGTTTTTGCCCTTGCAAACTTGGGTAAGTTTTGTTACGAGTCCGTAAGTCGATAGCTTTAGAACAAAAATGAACCTATCGCCTACCATTTATGACATAATCTAAGACACGCGACACTGTTGGTTTTTCGCAAAATAACTGTCAAGCCACGTAATTTGTTCATCGATGACAGAAAGTTAATGATTCTCAGTTGTCGGAGTTCGAAAGTGAGGCGTGTCTGGTCTGCGCGTGCTGGTCGGCTAATCGTGTTCTGTCAGTCCTAATTTAGCGACACGTTAACACTAAGTCCATTCGACTGTATACGTCCATTAGGTTGTACAGGTTATGTCCTTTGGGATTGATGTGTCCTCTGTACTGTGTGTGCACTGTGTTGTATCCGAGAGTCGGATCGATGAGATCCACATCTCTCCTTTCGTAACGATATTAACCCATTTATGCCCTGTTTTTATTTCTGACACAAAACTACTCTGGTGCAAAGTGCATCCCTGTTCTTGCAAACTGTAGCATCCTGAAGAAAACAAAGAAAACAACACCAACAAGAGTAAAACAACAGCAACCAAACCAAGACCAGAACACACACACACACACACACACACACACACACACACACACACACACACACACACACAACAACACACAAGCACAGCACAACACACACACACACACACACACACACACACACACACACACACACACACACACACACACACACACACACCACACACACACACCACACACACACACAAACACACACACACACACACACACACAACACACACACACACACACACACACACACACACACACACACACACAACAACACACAGCACACACACACACACACAAACAACAAAAAAGAAGAAGCAATCAAACAAACAAACAACAACAACAAAACAACAACAACAAAATCCACAAGAACAGTAACAAACAAAAACAATCAAAACAGAGAAATACTGAAAAACATTCTCTGTAAATGGAAATCTCTCTCGGTAGGTCCATGTCAGCGGGTTGCACAACTTACACTCGACTGAAAAAGACAAATACGGTGTGTCATATATATTAGGCAAGAATGGGATAAGCAAGCACTCAGCTGACAAGGAAGTGTGCGTGCGTGTTTGCGTGCGTGCGTGTGCGTGTGCGTGTGTGTGTGTGTGTTTACACTACAAATGCCAGCAATTGGCCTACAGCTTGAATGTTTTTGGGCACAATCCGATCGAAGACAGCATAGTGTGAATTATTTTATTTGATTGTGCACGGTCAAAGCAAACATTCAGCGCACTTTGAACACACAACTACATCTCCATAATTATGGATCCGTGCAGGTATCTGAAACAATCGTACAGGAAACAAAATAATCATCATACACGGCACACAGGAATTCAGCGGTGTTACACAAAAGAAGGAACATTAAACAAGAGGAAAGCTGTTTTTCCAACTTACCAAATGATAGAGAGCAACGCTCAGGCTTTCATTTGCGCTGAATCAAGAACCAATGGAGATAATTAGCGCTCGAAAGACATTACGCAAACACATTTTAAATTGTGCTGTGTCTTCAGTAGTCCGAGCTTTTCTTCCTGCTGATAATAGAATAAGTAACAACATGGGTCTACCGCTTTAGTCGTTAATGTAATGTATTGCAGAATCCGCAGAATGAATACGGGGATCAAAGCAGAATGGTCCAGCATGACGGCAGATTATCTGCCAAAACTAGTTTGTAACTGTCATTATTTCATATGTGAATGCCATTTGGATGAATATTTCCAAAAGTATAAATACTAATCTGAGTCGGTGCTTTTTCTGCAGATGTACGAGTGTTGACCTGAGGTCATTGCCAAACCTGGACAGTTTTAATCACATGCTGCCTTATGATACTGATATCGTATCATTTTACACAATTGTGATGGATATGTGCTCTGAAAAGAAATCTTATAAACGAACGGACTTGTCTGTACATAAGAATGAAAGTAAGCAGTGTGCTTATTCAGCCACTCACCAGCTGATTGAGTGTTAAACATCCAGCTGACTGAGTGTTAAACATCCAGCTGACTGAGTGTTAAACATCCAGCTGATTGAGTGTGAAACATACTGTCTTTCTCCTTGCTAATAAAGGTCGAAAAAAATCTACCTTCCTGTTTTAATCTTAATACCATCTAATTAACCCTCCGCAGAAAAAGAAAGAAAAAAAAAGGGAAAAGAAGCAAAATTCATTATGCGAAATATTTCACAAAGTATGCCTTGAAAACATTATGCTTCAAATCTCGAGAGGGGAAAAGGTCACTTCCTCTCCCTTCGCCCCAATTACCCTGAAAAATCAAGACAAAGAAAAATCCAACAAATTAACAATAAATAAAGTAATAATTGAATTAACCATACTGAAAGGCTACCCATGCCAGACAGGGCCACATCACCCAGACATGTTCTACAGTTCTGCCCCCTCTTCAGAGAAGCAAGAACGCAGCGGTACGTGGCCCCAGGGAGCAATGCTACAAGAACAGCTGTGCGGCAACATGCAGGACCTGACGGTCACCACCATCATCCGAACCACCGGACTGTCCGTTTGAGGCAGAACCATGCACGAACCAAGACGCAGAAGAAGAAAGTAACCACACTGAAATAAGCAACAACTGGCCAATGACATCTCACATTTCATCAGAATTAATTTGCCTAAAGCAGGCTCAAAATTAATTTGCCTAAAGCAGGCAAATCTGTTTCCATCCAACCACGTCATTATTGAGAGACACCAACAATACAATATGTCCTGAAAGGCCAGAATGAAAATGCACAGAGTATACAAGTGTTCCTTGAGCCTTGCCCAAGACCTGACAATCACATTGTCGCCTTCTGTGGGTTTACGTGCAGCTTATCGTCTCACCTTTAAGAAGATTTATTCCCTGTTGGATGTATAAAGACTCAGCCAACCGCGAACGTTATAATTCTTCAAGCAAAACATGGGCCATTAAACCACAAGTAAAGTACTAATTTACAGATCAAGACACACAGCAGGTCATGCTGCGACAGAATCGAGGGGAAATGTTGAATGACCTTGGAAGGCAGAAGCTATAAAGGCAGAATTCCTGGTAGTAGGCGAAGCAGGTAAAGCTATATTTGGACCTACCCCATGCTAAAAAGCAGATCTTGTGGGTTCAATGGAGAGGGTGCCCTTTCAAGAGTTTTCAACTTCACATGCTACTTCTAAAGTTGAGCATTATAGCATTTGCCAGAAAGTCGTCCCAAAAGACAGTCAGCAGTAGAAAAATAAACGAAACACTTCGACACAATTTACTCCATACAATCAACAAAGCTGTGCTTTAACAATCTGTGTCAATGAACGCGGATTAACTCCTCGTCAAGCTGCTCTACAATGCTCCAGAAAACAGGCCCACTGCACTAAGCCAATGGCCAGAATTGTTAGAAAATGGCCAGAACTGTTACAAAAGCAGCATGCTTGAGCGTCTGCCCAAAACAGTGGGTCTGTTTTCAAAAGTGTTGTGACGTAAGTAGCTAATGGAAAATGTAACCGTTTGGTGACATGGACAGAGAACATGTATGTTTGAGTATGGCAAACATATTTTAATATTATTATGCAGTGCCAACATCTTACGAAGTGCCTTAATTCCACAGAAAGTCTTTTGTTCTCTTTCACAATGGCAAGTGTTTCTGTTCGCTTAAAAAACTGCACATAGCAAGCCTTTTTGTCCCTCCATTTTTCGAAACGCTCGTCACTGCGCCAGAGTTCTATCTGAGACGTGAAAGGAACCACAGTTTATGCTGTGTTAAAGTTGTACACATGCATCATCTGTTACCTTTCTCTTTGTGTCACATGGTTCGCATTCTCCTGGAAGATGGTCTGCAACTTCACGATGTCACTATATGTTTTTATGACTGACACATGTTTTGTTTGCTTAAAAGGAACAGAAGACTCTCACAAGCAAACTTTTGTGTTGTTTACGTTTGCCCAGAGAAGCAAGTGGTTTACGCAAACGTTCGAGGCTGTTCCATCGTATCTGTTCGCTCCAAGAAACGGCCTACAAAAGATCACACAGTTAGTCTTTGTTCACTTTTAAAGGCTGTCAGTGTGTGTGTGTGTGTCCAAACATTCAACAAGCACTTGGACCATAATTCGTATGTTTTAAGTCTGCTTCTTCCCGAGCTCGACCTTTGGCCAAAGAAGCTAATCAGCCTGGTACATAAAACAATTTCACGTGCACAGCCCTTGTGTTTAGAAGCAGAAGACGTAGAAGCTTCTGCAGCAAGCCCCTCCTTTTGCGTCTACCAATTCGCTTAAAGAAGCAAAGTCGCCATAACTCAACTCATGCGTGCATTAAGCCTTCTTCACAGACGCTCAGTTTGTTCAAGAGAAGCTTAGTTTATCTTTGGTCAATTCGCTTAAAAGGAAAAGCAAACACCCCACAGGCTGATGTGTCTCGCCGTTTACTTTTTGAGCGTGTGCCACATGGCGATGGACTTTCTCTGGTTGCCCATCATCTCGTTCCAGTGGTTCAGCTCCTCCCCGCTGCACCCCGCCCCAAGCACGCACGACCCCAACACGTCACCGTGACCTATGAGGTCGTGGTCAAGGACGCTGACCTCCAAGGTGACCTTGGGCAGGACCTCGGCGGGCACGTTGAAAGCCAGAGCCTCGTTCCAGACAGGGTTAATGGAAGCGCGGCGAACGGAAGTTTTCTTCCTCTTAACCTTCTTTCCTTCCACCATCAAAGACACTCGCACGAAGGGATCTGGAGAAGAAAGAACAAAAAAGAAGGGAAAGCAAAGTAAGAAAGAGTCACTGAACGAATTTGGTTTCGAGTAGAATTTGATCGAAGATGCTTTTAGACATCAAAGAACAGTTATTTGGGTTTTAATTATCTCAGTTAACTGCAAACTGGGACCCTCACCTTACCTCGATAATTAAGACTATAGCAGCTGCAAGAGCGGAGCTACAAAGTCTTGAGAGTGCATGCGACGTGTAAGTGTTTCTACTTTGTTGCAATGAGGAATATCTTTTAATTTAAATCGGGAAAACTGTACTACTCAGTTTCGATTTCAAATTGCCTTCGGATCTAGAAACGTGATGTATATAAATGACCATTAAAACAATACAACCACAGTCAGCTTAGGAAAGAATCCTCGACGGTTTGAGAAAAAAATCATTGACTGTTAGAAAAAAAGAAGAAGACAAATTGTCCACTTTCAGTGTCTTTGAAGAAATTAAGCTAGACAATCTTAACTACCTAAACGTAAGTCCATCATCTGTTCACAGCAAAGGAAAGATACTGCAGAATCGCAGAAAAAACCCCGACATGATGAATTATCTCTCTATCAATATTATGATATTGAGACAAGGCAAACAAACAGACGTACGGATAGAAATACTCTTTACCAACAGGACAGAACAACGAGGCACCGAGCCTGACTGTCCCATCTACCCATAAACGGGACACAGTGTGAGTGGAGACAAACCTACCAGCAGAGGGGGTGGTGGTGGACATTTTGAGGTCCTTTGCTTTCATCAGTACCACAGTCAGGCGTTCGGCGGCAGGGAGATAACTCAATGAGATCAGCACCTCCCCAGCTTCACCTGCCACCTGTGCGACCATCATCATCATCGGCATTAACAGTAGCAGTTCATCAACATCATCGTCGTCGTCACTGTCGTCACACACACACACACACACACACACACACACACACACACACACACACACACACACACACACACACACACACACACACACGCACGCACATACACACGGACGTATGCACGCACGGACGCACGCACACACGCGCGCACAAACACACACACAATCTCCACAGACTTCGCGAACCTCATCAACAAAATCCTCTCCTCTTAATCTCCCCTCCTCTTTCCCCAAATCTTTCGGCCACAGCACGCTCATGCTGCTGCCTCAGTCGTGCCTCACCACTTTCCATCAGCCTGTCTCCCCTCCCCTTTCTTTATCGACTGATCCCTCCTCTCTCTTTCTGCATCGGATCGTAACACATCTCCAGGATTTTACTGACGTTGCTGTCGATCTCAGCTAACCCTTTCTCCCTTCTTTTACGCCCCAGACTCATGAACTGTCTGTGCCTCGATCTGCATGTCACACCTCATCTTCACGCTGTTGCTGATGTCTTTATCCTCGCCAACACCCAGCTTCCACCCTCTTAATCCTCGTTCACCCCAGGTCTGATCCTGATCTGTCTGTGCTTCTGCATATCGCGACACATCTCCAAGCTATTCGCTGATTTCGCGATTCTAACACCCAGCCTCCTCCTCTTTTGCCTCAAGTCTCTCATCTTCGTGCGCCTCTGTGGGCTATAATGTTAATGGTAACACGTCTCCAAGCCATTGCTGCAGAGGCTATGCTAGCCGGTGAAACTATAGTCTCTTTGATTGCTGATGTCTCTATCTTCACCACTACCAAGCCTCCCTACCTCCTCCCCCACTGTCACTCCCAAATCTCCCGTTCTGTCTGTGCTTGTGTCTCACCGTCACTCCCATATCTCCCGTTCTGTCTGTGCTTGTGTCTCACCGTCACTCCCAAATCTCCCGTTCTGTCTGTGCTTGTGTCTCACCGTCACTCCCATATCTCCCGTTCTGTCTGTGCTTGTGTCTCACCGTCACTCCCAAATCTCCCGTTTTGTCTGTGCTTGTGTCTCACCGTCACTCCCATATCTCCCGTTCTGTCTGTGCTTGTGTCTCACCGTCACTCCCATATCTCCCGTTCTGTCTGTGCTTGTGTCTCACCGTCACTCCCATATCTCCCGTTCTGTCTGTGCTTGTGTCTCACCGTCACTCCCATATCTCCCGTTCTGTCTGTGCTTGTGTCTCACCGTCACTCCCATATCTCCCGTTCTGTCTGAGCTTTGTCTATTGCACCACATCTCTGCGCTGTTGTTTTTCTTTTCTAACGTATCCTTTCTCGTCAGCCCCCTCTCTCCATCACCCTTCCTGTACGCCCCAATCTCCTGAATCCTCTGTGCATCCTCAGGTCGCACCACATTTCCACGCTGTAGCTGATATCTCGATCCCTACGAATATCCTTCTACATTCTTTAACTTGTCCAGAGTCTCCTGACATTTCTGTGTCTTTGTATGTTCTGCCGATGCAGATGCTGCCATGCTGTTTCTGATAATGTGTCAATCCTCACCAGTCGCTCTTCTCTCCATCCCTTCCTCCCAGTCTCCCGACCTAGCTTTCTGTGTCGCTGTGTGCTGCATCACACCTCGTTATCACGTTCTTGCTGACGTCTCAGTCCCCACCAACACCTCCTCCCTTTGCTTCCCTCCTCCTGCTCCCTTCCTCGTCCCTGACCTTTTTGTATCTTTGTCTGTGGCACCATATCTATCACGTTGTTGCTCACGTCTCGATCTCGACGAACACACTCCCTCATTCTTCTTACTTTACCACCCCTTCACCTTATTTCCTGACACTGCTTTTTTATTGTACGTTGCACCACATCTCTAACGTTGTTGCTGACATCCAAGTGTCCTCCATCACCCATCCTTCCTCTCTTTTCTTTAACCCCCCCTCCCTTTTTGTCCTTCATCTGTCTCTGCATGCTGCAGCACATCAATCACGTTTGTTACGGACGTCTCGACCCCCCCCCCCTTCAACACCCTCCACCACATCCTTCCTTCATCTACCTCCACCCCCAGAACTACACACACTCTCCTGACCTTTCTATGTCTCTGTATGTCGCACCACATCTCCACGCTGTTGCTGACATCCACTTTACTCAGGTCGATCTCCACCTCCCCGATAGCGCTGTGGCGGGAGAACTTGTCGTAGTCGTACAGATGGAACACCAGCAGTTTCTCCCGCAGCTGCTCGAAGGCCACGGGGAACTTGAAATACTCGTTGTAGTACGGGTTGGTGGTGCGTCTCTTCACCGAGGATTGTCGAACACGCTCGTCTACACCGGGAACCAGTGCAATCCTGACATAGGGATCACTGAAGGCACCTATGGTCTCTGGCGGTGGAAGGTCTTGAGCTGCGTACGAGAAAGGAAACAACAAGCATTTCACCTCTTGCGCGATTCTGGGTGTAAAATTCAGTGGCCAAGAACGTTGCTGCATCGATCGTTTGGACGGGCGCCTCGCCAGAACTACTGCCCTCACTGACAGCACAGCACACAAAGTGCAGCGCACGTACGCGTTCTACCAGCATTGAGCTGACATCTCTGTGTCTCATTCTGTCGTATATGTTCGGCGCAGCTGTGTAGACCCTTCTGCCACCACGCGTAAGACTTACATGTACACACAAACAACTATTGAAAAAAGAAAGAAAAAAAGAAAGATAGAAAGAAGAAGAAAGAACCATGCCACAGT
>JABMCL010001087.1:852500-855000 GCA_018857735.1 Alviniconcha marisindica | reverse complement strand
TACATTTGACATTTGTGCAATGAAACAACAGTGTCTTGCTCACACACACACACACACACACACACACACACACACACACACACACACACACACACACACACACACACACACACACACGCACGTCTTCTTAACTTAAGAAAGGTAACTGTTGGATTAATTACGACACACTTGACGGCAATAGAACATTTTCGAGCCAATTCCATCTTTCCGCATTTAGCATCACATCACCTAGGTATATGGCGTGCAGAGAATGCGCAATTGAAGGAGTTGATTTACCATGTCTTTACTCGCATATGCCAGGTGAGAGTTATAGTATGCGATTCAGGTTTCTACAGTTGCGTTCATGTCACGTCTTTCGACTGCTGATTATTGTCCTTTGATTGTCGATAATTATGGTGTGCCGAATTTTTGTTCCTAACGATCCGACCTACCGATCGTTTAATTCAGTCGGAAGTGAATTAGTTACTTCTTGGATTTTAACGTCCACTCAACCGCATAAGTTCACCTAACACGGGAAACAAAGCTAATTCTGAATCCGTTGCCAGCAGTTTTACGGTTTTGCCAACACGCATTTTTGTCACGCTGTAAGAAAACCTCAAACGACATTTTAGAACGCCCGCGAAAGATGATAGCGAACTGCCCTTGTTGATCCACACACACAAAAGGTTAAAAGAACGCTGACTTTAGGACATAGCGAAACATGTGTAGATTAGCAGGGTAAATCTGTTCAAGCAACAGACAGACAGGCAGGCGAAGATGCATGAAAATAAGAAGTATTGTCTGTACAATCCGGTCTATGTTATTGATTGTTGGCGTGCCTGGAGTGTCAGTTATTTGGCGTACTGGAGTGGCAGTTACTGGTGCTGGTGCGTCTGGAGTGTCAGTGAGTGGTGCTGGTGGGTCTGGGTGAGTGTCCGTTATTGGTGCTTGGGTGTCTGGAGTGTCAGTTATAGGTGCTGTCGCGTCTGAATGAATGTCAGGTATTGGTGCTGCGCGTCTGAACGAGTGTCCGGTACTGGTGCTGGCGCGTCTGGAGTGTCACTGAGTGGTGCTGGCGTGTCTGGATGAGTGTCGGTTACTGGTGCTGGCGTGTCTAGCATAGGTGCTGGCATGTCTGGATGAGTGTCGGTTACTGGTGCTGGCGTGTCTGGATGAGTGTCGGTTACTGGTGCTGGCGTGTCTAGCATAGGTGCTGGCGTGTCTACAGTGTCAGTTATTGGTGCTGGCGTGTCTGGATGCGTGTCAGTTACTGGTGCCGGCGTGTCTAGTATAGGTGCTGGCGTGTCTACAGTGTCAGTTATTGGTGCTGGCGTGTCTGGATGCGTGTCAGTTACTGGTGCCGGCGTGTCTAGTATAGGTGCTGGCGTGTCTACAGTGTCAGTTATTGGTGCTGGCGTGTCTGGATGCGTGTCAGTTACTGGTGCCGGCGTGTCTAGTATAGGTGCTGGCGTGTCTACAGTGTCAGTTATTGGCGCTGGCGCATCTGAATGAGAGTCTGGTAATAGTGCTGGCCAGTCTGGAGTGTCAGTTATTGGTGCTGGCGCGTCTGGAGTGTCAGTTATTGGTGCTGGCGAGTCTGGATGAGTGTCAGTTATTGGTGCTGGCGAGTCTGGATGAGTGTCAGTTATTGGTGCTAGCGAGTCTGGATGAGTGTCAGTTATTGGTGCTAGCGAGTCTGGATGAGTGTCAGTTATTGGTGCTGGCCAGTCTGGATGAGTGTCAGTTATTGGTGCTGGCCTGTCTGGATGAGTGTCAGTTATTGGTGCTGGCCTGTCTGGATGAGGGTCAGTTATTGGTGCTGGCCTGTCTGGATGAGGGTCAGTTATTGGTGCTGGCCAGTCTGGATGAGGGTCAGTTATTGATGCTGGCCTGTCTGGATGAGTGTCAGTTATTGGTGCTGGCCTGTCTGGATGAGTGTCAGTTATTGGTGCTGGCCTGTCTGGATGAGTGTCAGTTATTGGTGCTGGCCTGTCTGGATGAGGGTCAGTTATTGGTGCTGGCCTGTCTGGATGAGGGTCAGTTATTGGTGCTGGCCTGTCTGGATGAGGGTCAGTTATTGGTGCTGGTCAGTCTGGATGAGGGTCAGTTATTGATGCTGGCCTGTCTGGATGAGGGTCAGTTATTGGTGCTGGCCTGTCTGGATGAGGGTCAGTTATTGATGCTGGCCTGTCTGGATGAGGGTCAGTTATTGGTGCTGGCGCGTGTAGAGTGTGTTCGGATCCTGTTTCAAAACGCTAGCGATTAACTTTGTTTCAGATTTTCTATTTTTGGCCCTTGTTGAATTCAATTCCAAAACCTTGCGCGAACGTCCTCCTGCAACTGGTGTGAACGTCGGCAAAACCTTTCCTGTGTTTGTCCCCTATCGGGTGGTTCTGGGCTGTCTCCTCAAATCGGTCTCGGAGTAGGGTGGGGGGAGGGGGGGGGTGGCGGAAGTTTAAGGGGGTCTTTCCGTTAGAACGACAGCCATTTCCTTTGATTCATGCAACACTGATAGTGCTAT
>JABMCL010001087.1:825000-845000 GCA_018857735.1 Alviniconcha marisindica | reverse complement strand
AAAGGGCTATGGGGAAGTTACGAAGTTTGAAGTTTACGGGGACTGCTAAACAAGTCAGTGACAACCGTTTAGTCCCTTTTTATAGCTTAAGAGTTTTGCACAGGACAACAAGTCAGAGTCTGTAAGATAAACAGCCACGTATGGCAGTTTTTATATATCCTTGTTCTGGTTCGACTACTTTGTGCGGACTGATTTTAAGGTCCTCAACTTCAGATTCTTACGCGTGGTGAACTGCATTCGCCCTACAGTCCTAGTTACTCTGGGGTGATAATGCTAAAGCATGTACAGAGGTATATCTTAGATCATCCGAAGTAAGTAACAGTTACGTGCATCTCAGCATCTCTAATAAAGGCAGAGTGATTCCCCCCTCCCCCCCCCCCCCCCCCCAAAAAAAAAGAAGAAGAAAAAAGTACGCGCTCCTCACAAAGGTCATGTGCTTGACATTTAGAATCAAAGGTACTTGAAGTGGAAAAAACATTTCTTCAAATGGCAAGTAAAAGTTAGGCTGTTCGTTACATGTCATTTTACGCTTGACGAGGACACAGAAATTAAAAACAAATCGAAGAAAAAGAAGAACACTAACAAAAGAAGAAAACATCCCAAATCAAACCATATGTTCAACAAAATGAACAGTCCAACCAACTTAAATCAACACACACACACACACACACACACACACACACACACACACACACACACACACACACACACACACACGGGATTGGACATACAGAAATAGAGGTGGGGGGGGGGTGGGGGGGGGAATAGTTTGACTATTAATGTCAGGGGATTGACCGCACTTGTCTCTGCGATACCCATTCCTCCGAAGTAATTCGTTAATTTTCCTGATCCTATTGTGCAACTGCAATCATTGGAAGCTGCCCTGTATAGAAGAAAAGCTCTTGTTGTTCAGGGAATAAGACAGAAAAACGAAAGTGAGGTTGGATTTTTGCTTAGTTTTAACCCAGATTCGGAAGCATTGCTATTTCGATCGACTGCGTCTTCTCGGGAATTGATTTCTTTCCGAAACCCTGGACACTTCCGCCTCATTTGGCACCCTTCATTCCAGAGCGTACACAACAGGCAGACACACCTACAAAGGACAGGAATGAGTCACGAGAGAAAATAGGAGGACAACAACAACGGAGATGACCAAAAATAGACTTGCTCGGTCTCTGTGTCTCCAATCTTGACTCCCTCAGGCCGGTGCCACGATGGCGTCACTCAGAATAACGAAAGCCATTAAAGGAAACAGGAATTTTGTCAGTGTTGCTTCCCGTCCTCTGCAGAAGCTGTGTCGAGATTTGGCACGAAACATTTTTTTGCCCCCGCCATTCCCCCCTGGCAAAGACTAGTTAACAGCTCGAACGAAGCAAGGCTTTTACGCACTTATCTGGACTCTCCTTAGCTTGTTAAAGCTAGGACTATATATAAACTATTGTGTGTGGAATTGACTGCTGGATGTCTGCGGTTATAGAGCGACTGTCTTCGCAGTGACCCGATCGACACCTTTTCAGCAATGAGTTCTGGATCCACGATCGATTCCGCCAGCTGCTGGAGTTGCGGAGAAAATAAGCCATCCAGAACAGTGTTGTTTTGTCCGCTGACTGTGCCTATACAAAGCAAATCATGTGGCAGAATAGTAACACACAGTGTACAAAACACTGGCCTGTTTGTCACTTGCAGTCAAGACAGTGGGGTATTAATCTTTTTTACCTGTGTCAATTCATTTTGTCACCTGCAGTCAAAACAGTGGGGTATTAACCTGTCTGCATTAGTCTGTTTTCCCCCACTGTTTTTCAGTCCCTTCTTCTCAATCATTATTGCGGTTCTCTCTGACTGTATCTACAACAGTCATCTGTTAATCCCCTCACTATGTCAGCAACAGTGCTCTGTTTGTGCGCTGATTGCGCCTAGAAGAAAGAAAGGCTCGCTATCCCAACTCTTTATCAAGCACATTTCCTCTGTGTCTTGAACAGTTGTTGTTTTTCTGGCTGTTTGGTTAGAACGGTCTGCCCCCCCCCTCCCCCCCCCACCCACACACACCCACACCCCTCTTCAACTCTGTATAAAACACTGGTCTGTTTCTCACCTGCAGTCAAAACAGTAGGGTATGAATCAGTAAGGCGCTGTTGTTGTTTGTACACTGTATCCCACTTTGCTTGCACTAGGTCTGGTTATTAGTCGGCATGGCACCTAGTTTGGCGACAAATGTTACATAGACCAGAAGATATAGTCTAAACAAACATTAGCCTTAATGAATTTTGAACCTTTGCTTGCCATTGAAGCCATCTTTTCACAAACCAGTCAGCCTCATGATAATTACCATCCAACAAAGGTTGGAAGCAAACGGGATCTACAGTTCAGAAGACGTAATAGAAACAAAGAGATCTAGAGTCTTTGGGCCATAACTGTGATCTTGATCATGAATTGGAAGCAAAAGGATCTACAGCTGAAAAGACAGAATACAAAGAGATCTAGAGTCTTTGGGCCATAACTGTGATCTTGATCATGAATTGGAAGCAAAAGGATCTACAGCTGAAAAGACAGAATACAAACAAAGAGATCTAGATTCTTTGGGCCATAGCTGTGATCTTGATCATGAATATAGCAACCCATTTCTTTTTCTGCTTTTTATGCATGGCACCTCAGCTGATGACGCTGTATGACCACACCAAGTTGGGTTACGAAAGGTTAGAGCGGTCAAGAAGACATCCGGACAGTCGAATCTGGTCTGTTTATGCAACGTTTTGGAGAAGCCAAGATTTAGAAACTGAACGTTTTTAGTTGTCTTAATCTTTTTGCGACACTCTTTGTTTTTTCTTCAGGTGGCAAAGAAAGGGTTGGGGTGGGATGAGGTAGGGGTAGGGGTGGAGGGGTGGGGGTATATATGTTCAAAATCCCAAATTACCCCCCCAAACGTCTCCCAATGTCCATTGTTTCGCCGGTGCACGGAAGGAAGAGAAGATGGGGCTGCATGCAAGCTATTATAGATCACCAACTACGGCAGAGCCGGGAGGACGACACGACAGCAGCCTTTTCGGCCCGCAGACGTAATTCGTCACGACACCCGAACAACCGCTGATTACACACGGTCGTGGCTTGTGCGCAGTTTACCAGAGGACAGGTCCATTCAGCTTTATTCCTCGCTGTCACTGTCGGCCCCCCTCCCTTCGGTAAGGAAACGTGGTTTCAGTGTTGGCTGCCGGTATGCACGTGGGTGTCTGTTTCCTTACCGAAGTGCAGACTGTCCCCAGTGTAGCTTAGCAATGCAAATGGTGACCACATTCATGTCTTAGAAAGTGCATGGTAGTCGTCGTTGTTAGACCTGTTTCACGCCGAGGTGTCTTCGGGTAGGGACTATGAACCCAGGAGGACAGGGAAGAAGAGAACGCTACCTAACGCTACACATTGTTACAGCCAGCATTTAGATGTTTTGATGTTTCATTGATTGTTGGGGTTTGGGTGGGCGATTTGGGGGGAGGCATAGTCACAGGCTGTGCATATTAATCACAACGTTTGAAGACAAGTCAAAGCGGAGCGGGCCGATGTCGTTCTGCTTACCAGCACAGCACTTCACAGCCAGACAAAACGGCTCATACAATTAATCTGGATGTAAGGCACAGCCCGAGCCTCAGTTTTCTGCTCGCCACAAAGCTTTGAGTGACATGAATATACAAACTCCCTCTATCCTAACGCCTTTTTATTGGGGATGGGGAGGGGATATCGATCCCACGTGTAAACCACCAGTGTACTTTACAGGCCCAGGTACGTATCTAGCCTAAGTCAGGTCTGTCAGCTCTACTTAAGCTGGCATAGCTCGTGGTGGAATATTAATATAATAACCCACACGCAAACCCTGCCTCCTCATTTCCCACCTTGATGAAGCCATGGGAGAGTACGGTCCCCGATCTGTTTGGATATGAATTTCTATTCTGGGAAGGGACCAATTCCACGCTGTACGAAGCGCACGTGCTAATGACAACTGTAGGGCGGGGCGGAATGGGCTTGGTGTTTTGCAGGCGAATCACAACTGGACCTCGTTGTGACGCTCGAGCTTCTCAGGCCTAACAAGAAAGAAGCTGTAACCACGCTGACATGTAAGTGTCCACCACGAGACGGAACTCGGAACTCAAAGAACTAGTCTTCCCGAAATGGGTTTTGTTCAACAGCCACAAGAGGTGATGGAAATAAGAACATCAAATCAAGGATTTTGCTTTAAGATATGCTCCTTTAATTTTTTTATTTTTAAGCTTAGTCACATTAGCGACGGATAACGGCTGGCTGCACACTATAAGTGTCCTAGCTCGCCCGTGTTGCACGCACCGCCTCTTTGATATCGGGTACAAACGTTGTGTGCTCAAGTCGCCTGAAAACAAAATCAAAGAAGCCGGGGGTAACCATTAGACTAGCTGGGACAATTGATGGTATTCTTGTTTAGTCTAGTCACGCTAACCGTCACTGACGTAAGCAGATTGTACCTCGACTACAAAAGCAACGAAGCAATTTTAAACAAAATCCTCGATTGTCAGCTTTTTAAAATAATCTCTTTTACCTGCTAGACAAAGGCCGGTCTTCTCCAGTTTGACAAATTACGCTTTGAGAAGGCTGGTTCCTTCACGGTGACATGTGGTCCCCATTCAAATTCCACTTGCTATGAAAGCATGCGCTAAACCTGCATGACACAACCATCAAAGCTTATTACTAAACCGATCAATGATAGTGGAAACAAGTGCTTCCAAGGCAATAGCGAGTTCTCAGTTTCAATACTCCTGCTTGCATACCGGATATCTGGCGAACAACCGCGCCCTTCTTTCTTATTTCACAATGGAATGAGAGAAAATGTTTTGGTCTCTTCTTCCAGACGACAAAGAAGCTGACACCAGTGACATTAAGGCAAGATTTCAGTCTACCTGGAGAATAAAGTAAGCAAAGCAGCTAGGCCTAGAGTGATAAAAAAGAAAAGAAAAGAAAAAGAAAAGAAAAAAAAGCCAACGTCATTATCCCTTACGGAAAATTCGGGTCATCTTCCCCGAGTAATACTGCCGCAGCAGTGTCCGCAAGAACAGCGCTACCCATTCCTACCAGTGGGTACAGTGTTGTCATGTGCTCAAGCAATGGTATGGCTGTTCGTTCGTTCGTTCGTTCGTTCGATTAATTTAACCCCGAGTTGTTTCCGTTGAGGTACTGGCTTGGACGGAGATCCCTGGAAGTGGGGGTGGTGGAGGGGAAACTATACCTACCGCTACGCTGTCACCAGTGGAATGATTCTGCTTTACTAGAGCCATTTTAATGTTGCATGAATTGTGCGGAGCAAAGTCACAAGACGGCGTCCACAAATCACAATTTTTGAAGAGAAAGATGCTCCGGTCGCAGCGGGAACTCGAACCGATTTTGACGTCGTGCGTTTACCGGCATAACGCCTCATCGCAGGGCCAAAGCAGCTCACAAATTGGTAGGGCTGCCAGTGCTTGGGGATTTTTAACGTGCGCGAACATGTCGATACGTGAGATTGTACGTGGCGGGTGTACGAACACCGTACGAAAGTCTACACTGAACCTTAACTCTGGGAGACAAGTCCTTACAGCACCGGGTAGTCGAACCTTGACGTTTGTCAGTTCTACGCCCTGGGTTTTCGGTCCGACGCTGTACCAACTAAGCCACATCCCACACGCCAATCCGCGACTGCCGGCCTTCCCTCCTTCTGTCATTGCCACAGTTGTTTACATCACTGCCAGGCCCTGCTCCCATTCCGGAGTGTCCTCTTTCGCCGCGTCCACCCTCGTTTCGCGGTTACCTTTTCTTCTTCCACAGGCACACTAACTCCCAGTGCACCAATAAAGGCACAATTACAGGACTCTCTCTCTCTCTCTCTCTGACAGCTCGGATTTCTTGTCGGATTGACAGCCTGCAGAAACTAGTTACCCTGGAAAAAATTCCCCTCGGTAAAAATGAAGGCGCAGCGAAAATAGACCGCTCCTCCCCTTATTCCCTGTGGCAACACAAAGCGGACTGAGCCCTGCTTGTTTTGGAAGCGTTGACGTAACAATAGCTATGACAAGTGTCAACGATGGTAGCAGTCCACTAGTTTACTGCGTGGAACGTGTCTTTGTCCCTCCGCGAGCGTAGTGCCAAAGACCCGCTTGTGTGCACCCACTTTTAAACCACGGCCATCGAACGTGCTTGCGCTAAAAAATGACTTAGAAATTTATTATTCACAAATTAGTCACTGGTTCAGCTAGCTGTTTGAAGCTTCTGGGATAAATTTTAGCGCGCGTGTGCGCTCTCTCTCTCTCTCTCTCTCTCTCTCTCTCTCTCTCTCTCTCTCTCCACACACACACACACACACACACACACACACACACATAGCAACAACAAAACCTGGGGCAGCCAGGTCATTTGCTGATGCCTTGTTTGCTACACATTACAAGCGAGGTAAGTAATGACCACATAAATCTTCGCCGGACAAGACATTTTTATCCTATCGGGGTCCTTTTAAGATACCACAAATAAACGTTACACCCAGTAACGCGCAAATAAATCTGGAACACGTCCACAGCAAGAATACGAATCGATAAATGATCCACCGAGTAGCACGCACAAACAAATCACAAATCTGTTGCATCTGGGCTAAATAATATCCGACACAATCCACACATGCCAAAATGGTCACGATACAGCCGTGCACACAACAACTCGACCGAACCTTGCACTGATTTTCCTCAAAAGAACTAAAACCTAGGCCTGCATAGCAGTTCTCGTCGAAGACGTTTCCAACTTAATTCATCGACGAGAAGCTCTTACAACATAATTACTAATCTCCGATTACGTCGTGAGGTAGTCCACAGAAAGCTCCAAACACGTGAACAAGATCACTGGTGAAAGAAAAACACAACTACAGGCTCCACCTCCATCAATCGATGCTGTCAGCTACACGCGCGATGAAGGCAACGGACTTTCGCTTCTATGTTCACGGGCAAGAATGCAAGCTCCAGGGCAAGTACAAAATCCAAACGCCGTTCAATGCCGTACGTGGAAGCTCGTACAAAGTCACACGGTCTGAAAGAGTGCGCCAGTTTTCGCCGAAGCTGTGCGGCAGCGTGTCAAACCTCACTAAGGGCGTCCACGTGCGTCGCCAGGCTGCACAGCAACGAGAAAAAGAGGACAGAGGGAGCCGAAGAGTTCACAGTGGGGGCGGGGGTGGGGGTGACGGGTGGGGGTGGAGAGAGCTGGGGGAGAGTACAGAAGCCGCTGGTCGTCTCTCACGTGACCAGCTCGTGGCGGTGTTTATCAATGCCTCACCATACTCCACCGACTTCTGCTCGCTACCACGACAACAGCGTTGGATATTTTTGGTGGCGGAGTAGCGAAGCTTTGGAGAAAAAAGAAAAAGAAAAAAGAAAAAGAAAAAAAAAGGGATGTGAGGCGCGTAGTGGTTAAGACAATCTCCACACAACTACGTGTGTTCATTACACTTTTTTTGTGCAGACTGGCGCCATCCCCAAAATAAGCTGATTCAATCACGCTTTCTTTCGTTGTGGGATATGTAAAGTGGGATATGTAAAGTGGAGTCTCTCTCTCTCTCTCTCTCTCTCTCTCTCTCTCTCTCTCTCTCTCTCTCTCTCTCTCTCTCCCCACACACACCACACACACACCCACACACACACACACCACACACACACACACACACACACACAACTCCTCGAACGGCCCTGGATAAGGCGGTTGGACAAGAACGGCCCTGGACAAGAGCAGCTGGACAAGAACAACTGGACAAGAGCGGCTGGACAAAAACAGCTGGACAAGAGCGGCTGAACAAGAACAGCTGGACAAGAACAGTTGGACAAGAACAGTTGGACAAGAGCGGCTGGACAAGAACAGCTGGACAAGAGCGGCTGGACAAGAACAGCTGGACAAGAGCGGCCCTGGACAAGAACGGCTGGACAAGAGTGGCTCTGCATAAGAACGGACCTGGACAAGAGCCCGGAGCGTTTTGAGCAAGTTGACCACATGCGCTACCTTTGCTGTAGCTATGCGATCTTCGATTATTCCACTGCTATAATATTGCACATCAAACCATCAATACAATTGATGCGAATTGTTGTTGTCGTTGTTGTTTGAGATGTTTATGTTTACGATGTGTGAATAAACTTGATTTAAACCAAGTATCAATGCTCGTGAAAAGCACTCTCGCCACTGAAGCTGGAAGATCTGGAACACTTTCAACTTAATATAGCACAATTTTAGATCACTTCATAAGGTAAATATGATTTGTGGTCTGGAGCTCTTTTACTCTCTGTGTTAGACATTCCTCTTCAGTCTCTTCTTTAAGTCAAAAACTAAAAACTCACATCTTCTCTTCTGCATACTATTTGTCATTTCTTTCTTCATTTCCCTACCAACCCATCACCAATAATGCATGTATTTGTGCTGTAAGTGTTAGTGTGTTAGTTTATAGTGTGTGTGTGTGTGTGTGTGTGTGTGTGTGTGTGTGTGTGTGTGTGTGTGTGTGTGTGTGTGTGTGTGTGTGTGTGTCCGTAGGCCTTTCTTTAGGCGACCCGGGCTCTTAGGAAATGTGGCGCAATAAATAATCTTGTTTATTATCTCCAAATAAATCTCTACAAAGCAATAGCTGTAGAGAAGCAAAGTGGTGGATGCATAAACTCTAAACAATGAAATCTCTTATCCAAGAGTATACGTGATGGTTCTTCTCGATATAACTAAAAGGATGCTGATTTGGCCGATGTCGCAAGTTCTCATTGACTGATTTCTTTTCGGTTCCCGTCGGTTACTTAAGTTCTAGGCTGCTGGTGCATTGCATGAAGCTCTTTCGCGTAGACACTTGTAGATCGAGGTTCGACAGTGGCGTGTGTGTGTGTGTGTGTGTTCTTTCCCCCTTCCATCCCCCTCCCCCATTTTGTTTTTTGTTTTTGGGGGGGGGTCATTTTCTGTTTTTCTTCTCTCTCTATCTCTCTCTAACGTCTTGCTTCTTCTGAATCTTGGAAAAAGTCGTTTCCACACCATGGCCATAAAGTGACGCAACCGATTACAGGTTAAGCCTATTATGACGTCACGAAACCACCCTTATTAGCAAAGCATTTTTAAAAAGGTCATGTCTAAATCTCGCTAATATGGGGAAGGCGGATAAGAGCTTACGCTTCTGGCGAACCACCACAAGTATTTTTCTTCTTCTTCTTTCACTGCTGTCACTTAAAATAAAAACTTATTGATCTGGGTGTGGTGTGCGAGGAATACAATATTATGGTTACATCATTTATTATTTTTGAGATTTTATTCATAGATTTTTCAAGATCTTGTAAAGTGCGGTGAACTCCTCCTTGCCGGTGACATACCTCGCTATAGAAATGACCGCTTTTATTATTATATCAACCAATCACAGGCACCGTGCCTCTGCAGCTTGAGAGCAGAACATACTGACATGTGTTTATAGCACAGTCACGGAATCCGACTGAATCGGGTGGGGGAGGGGGTGGGGTGGGGTAGGAGAGCAGGAGGAGCTTCGTACGGACATTCATTATAGTGTGGTATTAATGGATGTTACTAGAATTCAGTCTACATGTATTTATTTTGGCGGTCAGTCACGTTATGTAATAATTATGTACATGGAAATTAGCGTATGGGACAATAAAGTACCCTTCCTCCCCCCCCCCGTCCCCCCCGTTACCCTCCTCCTCAACACAAACCACACACACACACACACACACACACACACACACACACACACACACACACACACACACACAAGGAGACACATTCACGAACACAATCACGCACGTACTGACGCGCGCACACACACACGAGAGAGAGAGAGAGAGAGAGAGAGAGAGAGAGAGAGAGAGAGAGAGAGAGAGAGAGAGAGAGAGAGAGAGAGAGAGAGAGAGAGAGAGAGAGATTCGGCTGGTCGCGAAATATTGCCTCACTACTGTACGGTGAAAGATGCGAATTCACTATTACTTTTCCCGGGGAAGCGTAGCGACAGTCGTTCTTTTCAGCCCGCTGGATGCTCCCCGACGCAGTTTTGCATGCAGCACATGCATTACTTTTTCTTCTTCTTCAGCCTTCCATTTGCCATGCTAAATGGTCAATCTGGTTGCCATGGCGAAGTCGGCAGTCCGCTGCAGAGACTCCGCCCGACCCCCCCAGCTTCTCCCGCAGATCCTCCGATCTAGGCCTCTTCTAAGGCCTCTCTGTTCCAGACCTATCTTAATTCCTCCGGTCTAGGCCTCTCCTAAGGCCTTTCTGTCCCAGACCTATCTTAATTCCTCCAGTCTAGGCCTCTCCTAAGGCCTCTCTGTTTCAGACCTATTGTAAGGCATTTCTGTTCCAGACCCGTTTTAATTCCTCCGATCTAACCCCCCCTCCCCTCCCCCCTACCCGCATCCACCCACCCACCCCGCATCCTTTTATTTTCGGACTCTAAAATGGATGCGACAATTAAAGGATCTCGGTCACCGCCAGTACCTCTTCAGAGACAACTCGGCATGAAACAGTTTTAACCAATCAAGAAATTCAACCAACAAAATGGGTCAGCAGAGATCAACACACTACTGATCAACACGCGTGCAACAAGAGACACTAATAGAAGCCTGATTCAGCTGCGATTTACTAGCACCTGGCATGCAAGTAAACACAACAGGGTCGATAAACTTCGCCACGGTAGCAGTTGTGGCTCTTTGGAGTTTAGAGTCCCGCCAACCGCACATACGTCACGTGCTCACCAGTGGCATGTAATTAATTAGAGCCTTAGCCTGTGGCGAAAAACACACACGTTTTAAACCCCTTGAAACACTATAATATTGAACCTGCTGCCGGTGAAAAACAAAAACAAAAAACAACAAAACAAAACAAAAACATGTTCAACGCAGGCTGTGGGTTCCATGAACAGTTTGGAACCCCTTGAAACAGTATAATATTGAACCTGCTGCAGGTTAAAAAACAACAAAAAACAAAACAAAAACATGTTCATCGCAGGCTGTGGGTTCCATGAACAGTTTGGAACCCCTTGAAACAGTATAATATTGAACCTGCTGCAGGTTAAAAAACAACAAAAAACAAAACAAAAACATGTTCATCGCAGGCTGTGGGTTCGATGGTTTTGGGGACGCAATCGTGTGTTTTGTTTCGTTGTTTTAGTTTTTTAACAGAGTGTTTGTTTTCTCCGTGGTTTGCTTCCCCCCCTGTAATAAAAATAGCACTTTTTTCTTGATGCAGTCACAAAGGATAAACAAAACAAGAAAGCAAGCAAACAAACTAAGAAACAAGTACAACAAAACCAACCAAACACACAACACACACACACACACACACACACACACACACACACACACACACACACACACACCACCACCACCACCACACACACCACCACCACCACCACCACCACCACCACCACCACACCACCCCAACAACAACAACAACAACTCTCAGGTAACTTCCTGTACGGAACAGGCTGTATGGTAACTGTAGTGGGCATTCGACGGTGCCATCGGCTGGGGATGGGTGGGGGGTGAGGGGGGGGGGGGGGGGTGAGGGGGAGGGGGTTGCATCCATGAACGATGATTTCACCCTACGGTGTTCGGTACTGATCTACGGGGGGGTTAGACCGACAGCGACGACGATGATGATGAAAATGGCGATGATGATGATGATGGCTTTCTGTAGTGTCCGAGGACGTTTAAACGAAATGCAGGATTGAAGGAGCGGCGAACATAGTCGGACAGAGCGCCTAGCTATGAGATAAGTGCATCCCAAGCCGGTTGCTCGGCGTCACTGATAATCAGTGAATCAGAGGACGCACTTCTAATTACTTGGTGGCTTGACATTTTGCAGCAGCGAATCTGGTAACTACGGGAACCGTTTCGGTCCGACTAGAGCAGCCTCTCTTTGGACAGCGAGATCGCCACCGCAAAGGCGCTTTCTTCTTCTGCCCCCCCACTCCCCCGCCCCCCACCCCCTTTTCTCTCTCTCCTGACTGACAGGATGTTAAGGTCAAATTACTAACTTCTCTGTCTCTGTCTCTCTGTCTCTGTCTCTCTCTCTGTCTTTGTCTCTCTCTTTACTCTGTCTGTCTGCCTGTCTGCCCGTCTGTCTTTCTGTCTGTCTGTCTGTCTCTATCACTGTCTCTGTCTGTCTGTCTGTCTGTCTCTGTCTCTCTCTGTCTCTGTCTGTCTGTCTGTCTGTCTGTCTGTCTGTCTGTCTGTCTGTCTGTCTCTCTTCGGGTGAGGAAGGTTAGGGTACAGTGCTTGGTTCGAGGCAAAGCCGTGTTGAAGATGACATTAAAGTTGTCCACAAAGCGCACACATGCAGTCAGGCTGACGAATCATCGGAGAATGGGCCAGTTCAAGAAGCTGCGTGCTGTGATGGCGACGACCACCTCCACAGACTGGGTAGGACACAGAAGATCTAATGCAAGCTGGATTTTACAGCACTACACAGTAGGGGCACCAACGAAGAACTCGACCAAAATTTGTCCTCGCTCGGGAATTCTAACCGTTTTTTTTTTTTTTTTTAAACTCACCACTTACTCGTCGTACTTAACTTCATTTTCCACATCTGCAATCAGTTTATCTCAAGTTATCTCAAGACACAACATACAGCCACCCTTTTTCATTGTTGCGTTGTGACCCTATTTTGTGATTCAGTCAGCGAAAAAAGAAAGAAAGAAAGAAAATTGAATGACGAACAGAACAAGCACCAGCTCTTTGACTCGATTTCCCGGAACAACCTCCATCTTTGACACGAGGCTAACACAGATCAGGAACGTGCCAGGGAGCTGGAAGCGAAGCACACGCGGCAGAGATGGAGATAAAGCAGTGAAATATCTGAGAACGGTCAGCTTATTGACCACGCAGCAACCACAGTATAGCGACTGCAGACACGTCATTGGGTTTTCCTGCTTGGAATAACGACCCAACTCAAAGGTAAATAGTACGCTCCTCTATTGCAGGCTTACGTTCGGTGATGCGTAGAAAGCTGCGAGGGTCCAGATCAACGGAACCCTGACAGCTCAATCAAATGGTAATTGTCTGCGTGTGTGTGCGTATATGTATTTGCATGTGTGTGCGCGCGCGGGCGCGGGTGTGTGCGTGTGCGTGTGTGTGTGGGTGTGTGTGTGTGTGTGTGTGTGTGTGTGTGTGTGTGTGTGTGTGTGTGTGTGTGTGTGTGTGTGTGTGTGTGTGTGTGTGTGTGTGTGTGTGTGTGTGTGTGTGTGGTGTGTGTGTGTGTGTGTGTGTGTGTGTTGTGTGTGTGTGTGTGTGTGTGTGTGTGTGTGTGTGTGTGTGTGTGTGTGTGTGTGTGTGTGTGTGTAGTTTTAGTGAAAGATTTGGAATCGACTCCGCCCCTTTGGCCCCCCCCTGCCCCCCCCCCCCCCCCCCCCGAACTCCCAGCGGTGTGCCTGAGAGGAGTTCCCCCCTCTACAACTACGCGGACTTTGGAACAAAGCCAGGATCTTGGAATCCCAGCTGGTGGAAATCCCAGTCCCTTTCTGCAGCCATTATGTTTTCGTGCAATGATCCGATTAAAGGAAATCTCCCAATTATAGAGGAAAATTAGCTCAGTTTTTTGTTTGTTTGTTTTTTGTTGACATTTAATCAGGACATGGTAAGCCTAATGTAACATCTAATGAACGCAATTATAAATGAAAAATTGGATTGGATGGTTTTCATAACAAGACGACTTAGTGTGATAGAAATAATTCTAACAATTAACGCATAATATTGTATAATACTGCCAGTCGTTATTTTCCGTATTGAATTAATTGGCATTGTGATCGTGGATGTGAACTGTGCTAAACCTAAGTCACTGCGAATCGTTATTGTATATTGAATAAAAGGCCGGCCATCTCCTGGTGTCTGTAAGTACAGTGAATCGGCTTTCCGGTAGCGTGAATTGTAAAACCAGCAGACTGCAGTGCAAAATGTCAGCCTAATGACAAAAGCCGTCTGCAAAGCACCAGCTAAACAATGAAAAATAACGCTTTGCAGTACGGCTTTATAACAGGCTGACATTTTTGCTATGCAGTCTGAATAGTTTGCATTATAAAGCATCGTACTATGCGACCACAATACAATTGCACAGTATGCATTTGAAAACATCGTACCCTCCGCTTCTGCCGCACATTATGCACTTTAAAACACCGCACTCTCCATCTCTATGGCACAGTGTGCATTTCAAAGATTCATACCCTCCATCTATTTCATACCCTCCACCTCTACTATCGTCTATCGCACACTGTGCACCGTCCTGTGTACTGCACAGTAAACCTTTCAGAACAGCGCACTCTCTACCTCTGTTGTACAGTATATGCACGTCAAAACATCGTACTTTCAACGTCTGTTGCACGGAATCCACTCCAAGACATTGTACCGTCCACGCCTCTTGCATTGTAAATACTTATTTGAAAATATCGTATCCTTCACCTCCACTTCTGTTGCACAGAAAGCATGGCAAAGTATCGAACCCTCCACCTCTGTTTCACAGTGTGCATTTCACCTCCACTTCTATTGCACAGTGTGCATTTCACGTCCACTTCTATTGCACAGTGTGCATTTCACGTCCACTTCTATTGCACAGTGTGCATTTCACCCCCACTTCTATTGCACAGTGTGCATTTCGCCTCCACTTCTATTGCACAGTGTGCATTTCACCTCCACCATTGCACAGTGTGCATTTCAAAGCATCGTACCATCCACCTCTACTGCATAGTGTGCATTTCAAAACATCGAACCCTCCAGCCCTATTGCGCAATATGCACGTGAAAACGTACCCTCCACTTTAATTGCACATTGTGCATTTAAAAACATCATAAACTTCACCTCTATTGCACAGTGTTAATTTCAAACATCATAAACTTCACCTCTATTGCACAGTGTTCATTTCAAACATCATAAACTTCACCTCTGTTGCACAGTGTTCATTTCAAACATCTTACACTTCACCTCTATTGCACAGTGTGCATTTCAGACATCATACACTTCACCTCTATTGCACAGTGTTCATTTCAAACATCATAAACTTCACCTCTATTGCACATTTCATTTCAAGACTCGACCAGAGATACATCTTTTTTTCTTTTCTTTTTTAAAGTATAGACCTAGTATAGATGAACGTTGAATTGTGAATCGTCCAGAGGTGGCCTTGCGCGGTAGATAGGATATGAAAATCCAAGATCTAACTAATGTAGATATCATCTTGAACTAGTGTGCTAACTCGAATTGCGTACATGTTGCCGACATGTTGTACCAGCAGCGTGGGTGGACCGACAGATGGTATTTGCATTGCAAAGAACAATGAAGTAACAGATTTCTTTTACAACGTGGTATATACACGAAAGTCAGCTTTTGCGCGCTGTTGCTTTTGTTGTCATATACACGAAAGCGTGCTGGTACGCTGTTGATTTTGTATGGTCATTATATACACGAAAGTGTACTGGTGCGCTCTACTGATTTTGAATGGTCATTATATACACAAACATCTGCTGGTGTGCTCTGTTTTGTACAGTGCGAATCACAAAACAAAGAACGCAAGCGTTTAATTTGACATTTAAGTTCTCCCGTCACTAGATCCAAACTCATAAAAAGTTAAAAGAACGCTATTTATTAGGACAAAACACAACATGCGAATTTTCGAGGTAATCCCCAGACACGACATGACACGAAAACAACTTAGCTCAACCCAAAGCAGATAAGTGTCCTAGTTCTACATCTCATTTTTCACCGTTTACCTGCTGATTAAGCGTCGTTTTTGCAGCTTGAAAAAAGAGGATTACCCCGAACATTCGCAAGTTTGTTTGTCCAGACAAATAGCATTCTTTTAACCGGACTTTTTACGTGTTTGGATCTTGTTTTAGAACGCTAGCAGTCACTCTTATTTGAGATTTTCCGCCTTCAATGACCAGAGCAGCGAAGACAGATACTGCATCAGTCAGAGAGCTAGTCCAAGCTACCACTGTTATACAATCAACGGTCTCTAAGGTTGGTACTAGCTGCCGAACCCCAGGGCTCGGCCGAAACCGCTGTTCTGCCATCCAGTGTGTGAATGTGTGTGTGTGTGTGTGTGTGTGTGTGTAGGGGAAGGGGAGGGGGGGGGGGGGGGGGGCAACTTCTAGCAGAGACAGACAAGGGTGACATCGAGACTTTCACTTCCTCAGAGTCGATCAACACTTCGACAGACTCTGCAGTGCCTGCTTCGCCTTCGCTTCGTGTGTGCATCGGCACGTACACTTTGATCGATGCAAAAATAAAAAAATAAACATAAAAATTCCATGTTCACCTTCCGAGACGAGAAGACTTAACGGCCGGTGGTACAGAAACCAGATCGACAATGCACAGCAAGCGGTAGGCAGCAGAACAATCAAAACAAGGATTGTGGCTACTTTCACTGGAAGAAGAGGATTTGTTTGGCAGAATTTCCCACAGCAACATTTAATGCGTGTGTGCGTGTGCGAGTGTGTGTGTGTGTGTGTGTGTGTGTGTGTGTGTGTGTGTGTGTGTGTGTGTGTGTGTGTGTGTGTGTGTGTGTGTGTGTGTGTGTGTGTGTGTGTGGTGTGTGTGTGTGTGTGTGTGGTGTGTGTGTGTGTGTGTGTGTGTGTGTGTGTGTGTGTGTGTGTGTGTGTGTGTGTGTGTGTGTGTGTGTGTGTGTGTGTGTGTGTGTGTGTGTGTGTGTGTGTGTGTGGTGTGTGTGTAGTGTGTAGTGTTAGTGTTGTGTTGTGTTAGTGTTGTGTTAGTGTTAGTGTTGTGTGTGTGTGTGTGTGTGTGTGTGTGTGTGTGTGTGTGTGTGTGTGTGTGTGTGTGTGTGGTGTGTGTGTGTGTTAGTGTTGTGTGTGTGTGTGTGTGTGTGTGTGTGTGTGTGTGTGTGTGTGTGTGTGTGTGTGTGTGTGTGTGTTGTGTTAGTGTGTGTGTGTATGTGTGTGTGTGTGTGTGGCGTGGTGTGTGTTTGTGTGAGTGTGTGTTGTGTGTGTGTGTGTGTGTGTGTGTGTGTGTGTGTGTGTGTGTGTGTGTTGTGTGTGTGTGTGTGTGTGTGTGTGTGTGTGTGTGTGTGTGTGTGTGTGTTTATTGTTGTTGTTGTTTGTGGTGTGGTGTGTATGTGGTGTATGGTTGTTGTGTGTGTGTGTGTGTCGGTGTGCGTGTGTGTGTGTGTGTGTGTGTGTGTGTGTGTGTGTGTGAAGTTGTCTCAAAATAAGAGAGATATAATTTGATTTTACCACCCTGTTAGTCGTGCTCGTTATCTCAGATATACGAACATCTATCTTTGCTAGATGTGCATCACAATTAAGCCAGAATCTCGTCAATCTCAGTAAGACTGATAATTGATTTAATCTGCCGACAACACTGTTCATTTAAAAGTTTCCATCATAATCGATTCTCGCCGCAGTTATGCGCATTGTTGCCGTCCCACACGCGAGATTTTGGGCGAGAATCTGATTGGCAATGTCTAGAATCACTGGCCTTGGCCTAGCCTTCTGCATGGGAAGTTCCTATCTCGTCGACATCCTGCAAACACCATGTCGATTGAACTATTCAGATGCAACTTTAGTGATATCTGGGGAACCTTCTGCTTTTATTGACGAGACAACAAGCAATCCAGCGGCAGGAATTCCTGAAGCGTGCCAGCATATCGTGTCTTGTTTTTTAACCCTCTTTTCTGCCCCGTCATCCATGCCGACTTCAGAAGCGTTATTCGATACCGCCCCCTCCTCCCGACATTCCGACTCCCCATCCACACCAAAACTCCATTCCGCATCGCTGCCATGCCGCATGATGTTCGCAGGAATGAGAAGGCTTCAAAACGCAGGTGGGCTAGCTCCCTAAGGGGACAGCTAGCGCACTGTTGGCCAGTCACTTGGAGGCTGGTGTTCAGTGACGTTGTTCAGACCGCATGGCCCTGCCTACGGCAATGCAAGGGCAGTCGCGGCTCTAGAACGAATGACGTCCTCCCCAAGAGAGCTGACCGCCACTACGTCCTTCCATCATTCCCCAATGTGGAAGTCTTTGACGTTGGAAGGAAGGAGGCAGGGACACCGGGACTGAGGTCAACACGAGAGCAGGTCGCGAAGGGCCATACAAGCCGAGACAGATTGTATTGTGCAGTGGAGGAGGACGATCAGTATGACAATTATTGGTGCTGTGGGGGGTCTCTTTTGCTCCGTGTCTTTTGAAAGGGTAGCTAGCACACCACGCTCATGGTCATTACTGTCCACTCCACTCTGTCAACCAAAAAAGCACGGAAAACACATCCCAACCACTCATCGGCTGTATATTAATAACACTGAGCCTTGCATAAACAACCACAACAACAACAACAAACTATCAATAGACTATGATATATATTTCAGGATGTACCTCTGGTGGAGTTTATGTACCTTGCATTTACTTGCGTACCAGGTGACTCAGGTCTCTGTTGTTGAGTTTGTGTGACGTCTCTCGAGCGCTAATTAACTTTCTTGCATGTTGATTTTATCAACAGACTGCTTGTTCCATTTACTGGCCAGGCTTGAGAGCGGAGTTTATTGTGAGAGTGGACTAGACTGTTGTGATTATACACATTGTTCGCGTGTCCACCAGGGACCTAGCTTTACGCGGATATGTGTCGTTACGCGCTGTCTCAAGTCCACCTAAGGCCCAGCTGTACGCAGAGACGTGTCATTACGCATCTTTTGACAGTCCACCAAATACATAGTTGTACGCAAAGGTGTGTCATTACGCATTGTTTGACAGTCCACCAAATAGATAGCTGTAGTCAAAGACGTGTCATTACGCATTGTTTGACGGTCCACCAAATAGATGTACGCAAAGATGTGTCATTACCCATTGTTTGACACTCCACCAAAGACGCAGCTGTAGTCAAAGACGTATCATTACGCTTTATTTGCGAGTTCACCACAAATCTTCAACGTGTATGCGATGACGTATGTGTCACTACGCATTGTCGGCAAGCCCACCAAAGACCTTTTAGCTGTTCGCCGAGATGTGTCATGAAGCAATGCTGGCGAGTTCACGAAAGACCTTTTGGCTGTTCACGGAGTGTGTCATGAAGCACTGCTGGCGAGTTCACAAAAGACTTTTTGGCAGTATACATGTGCGTATAGCTACACGGTCTTTGGCAACAGGATCGATATAACCACTGAGACTCATTACTTGTGGCTTTACTAGAGTTTTTGTAATACGAAAAGCAATGGAAACCGTGGCAAGTCGACCATGGTCTCTGCGAAATAGCTACGAATTTTCAAATAAAACAGCGCGACGAAGAGTCACGTGAATAATATATATGTGACGATAATTCACATGCGATCAATCTCCAAGGTTACATCTGCCGGGCTGGGCGGAAGTTTGAATGGCTTAATGAGATCTCGTTTATTGATCAGATGTGACCTGCCTGAAAGTAAACGCTGCGATATGTGTCGGAAAAGACAGGCAGACGCAGACCGTCGTACTGAAGTGGTGGACATCTGCCTGGCCCAAAAATATACAGTAATTACTCAATTTATAAAGTGTCCTTTCTCACAGGAGCTCGTGGCACTTTGCAGTAATAAATATTGACTATTAATACAAAACACGAACGTTCGTCAGACGGATTGAGTCAATCAAATATCACCTCCACACACACACACACACACACACACGCATAGGCACGCACGCACGCGCGCACGCACGCACGCACGCACGCACGCACGCACGCACGCACGCACGCACACGCACGCACACCACACACACAGGCACGCACGCACAGGCATGCACGCACGCACGCACGCACCACACACACACACACACAACACACACACACACACACACACACACGCACGCACGCACACACGCACGCGCGCACCAATCAGTATCATGTTGGGAAAAGCGAGATTTTGAGTGCTGATCTAAAGGAAGAGGCTGGCAGAATCTAATTCCTTTCGGAAGTGTGTTCCAGAGTGCTGGAGCAATCTAAGAGAAGGAACGCTCGCCGTAAGACTTAGTGTTGACAGATGATATGTA
>JABMCL010001087.1:805000-820000 GCA_018857735.1 Alviniconcha marisindica | reverse complement strand
AAGGTCGATTTTTACTGCACGGTATAATTATGATGTTCATGCATACATGCGCAATGAAGGGGTTAATTATTTTATACATCACGGTCGTATTGCATATCAGTCCATGTTGTTTTATACACCACTGTTATATTACATACTAGTCTATACTCTTTCATGCATCACAGTCATATTACATACCGCTCTATATCGTTTTATACAGCACGGTTATATTACATATCGGTCTATATTGTTTCACGCCACTGTTTTATACACCACTGGTAAAATACCGTATTACATACCGCTTTGTATTGTTTCATACACGACGGTCTGTATTGTTTTATACATCACAGGTAAAATATCATAATACATACAGCTCTATATTGTTGCATACATGATATGATAATACATATGATAATATGATATTTTACCTGTGATATATGAAACAATATAGACCGAGCTTTAATCACCTGGTATTTTAAGAATTGTTGTGCGAAAATTTGGAGATTTTATGCCAACTTGTTGTTTACTTTGATTTTGTCAGTTGTATATATATTACACATACATGTCTATATAGTTTCATACACCACTGTTATGTTGCGTACATGTCTATATTGTTTCATACACCACGGTTGTATTAAGCACATGACTATAGTGTTTCATACACCACTGTTATAATACGTGCATGTCTGTATTGTTTTATGCACCACGGTGATATTACGTACCGGTCTGTGGTGTTTCCTACACCGGGGTTAAATTAGGCTACAGACCTGTCTTGTGCATGCGTCGTTATTCACTGTTCTGTGAGTCATCGGGGACAGCAGGAGGCGAATGAAAAGGTGATGCACATGGCGTATTTATGTCGTATTGATTCAGAACATAAAAGATGTCCCCCGGCTACATGACGACAGCTGGCACAGTGCAATGGCAACAAGTCGACTCACGGAATGTAGGCTAATGATAATATGCTGCCAAAAAAGGGCTTTGTTCAGAAGCCTTAATAGTTGACCCGATGAGAATTAACAGGCAACGTAAATTAACAGAGGTGGAGGGACGTCACGTGTAGGGCCTGTATCACAAGGTTCACGATAGAGAGCTGAGTCGATTATCGTCTCCAGTCTAGCTATGAAACAATACACGGCAGATAATATCCACTCAACAACCCCCCACACACACTTCACATGCCCCCCCCCACACACACCCACACTCCATCCACGCCCCCCTCATACAAACACATACATACACAAATACACAGAGGAGAAGAGAGAGAGAGAGAGAGAGAGAAGAGAGAGAGGAGAAGAGAGAGAGAGAGAGAGAGAGAGAGAAGAGAGAGAAAGAGAGAGAAAAAGAAAGAGAAGAAGAAGAAGAAGAAGAAGAAGAAGAAGAAGAAGAAGAAGAAGAAGGAGGAGAAGAAGAAGAAGCAAGGATTCAAAGATCTTTAAATTCTTGAAGAAGAAGAAGAAGAAGAAGAAGAAGAAGAAGAAGAAGAAGAAGAAGAAGAAGAATGAGAAGGACGAGGAGAAGAAGAAATATGAGAAGACGAAGGAAGAGAAGAAGGAGAAGAAGGAGGAGGAATAGGAGGAGGAGACGAAGAAGAGGAAGGAGTAGGAGAGTTAAGTGGTTATAACTCTTAGATCGTTTCAGGAGAAAGAAGTAATAATAAAAACTACAATAAATATTTCTGTTAGAACACATTTCCTTATATAAATAAAGGCTCAACGCGACGTACAATACATCCACTCAAAGATTGAATAATCCTCACAACCCTCACTCACACAAACCTGCAGGCACAAGGTCCTATACATAATCATCAACTGACATTGTAACTGACAGCTACACAATCATAAACTCACACCATTCCAAACATTAGAATGCTTTATAGCAATGCATTATTCATAATACCGGACGTAGCAGATCTTACAGTCAGCCGGAAGTTTGATGCCATCCTATTTATTTCACACAGCTGTCATAAATGCATAATTTCATGATCCTCCCCCCCCTTCCCCCCCTCACATACACACACAACCATCATGGCAACAGTGATAGATACATAGTTGGGTTGTTAACGCCCAGTCAAACATGACGGTTATATCATGGCAAAATAACAACAGTGAACAATTCCGTAATTACTACATTCGGACTGCAAGAGTCAGCAACAGGACCGACATCGTTAATAACATCTCATTAACTGCATAATTCTTTATTAATCCCACCCGGATTGATCTCTGCACCGCTACACCTACACCTTTACCTCATGACATCAATTACCAGCTGCAGAAATTGCTTGAACTGTGAACAAATGAACTGTAATAAAAGCATACAACACACCTATTGATTAGTGGATCACGATGACGTATAAACAGCTGCAGCGGCGGCAAAGCAGCAGCAGCATCACCAGCAACAGCAGCGCTACCTTCTCTCTCCGAGCTTCACTTGTAGCCGTCATTCGCAGTAATGTGTACCTTCATGACCTGTCACCTTCCTCTGACTCACAGATGGGCTTTAGCCATGTAGCCAGATGGTCTCGAGGTGACCCACTGCTGCTGACTGGACGATACACTTCAGAAGCTAATTAGCCAGGCAGCGCCTGCGTTCAGATTAACTCGACACCCTAGACAGGGCCGCGAAGCTGTCGAAGTACTATTGTACTGTGAACAAAGCACGTGCGCGCGTGTTGTTTTCCAAAACAATGATCAAGCGCATTGGGTCTGTGCAGTTCAAAGAGTGACATCAAACACGCGTTATGTTCTGTAGTTGCCTGTCACAGCGGGCGGATCTATCTGGCAAGAGAGGTCAGTTGCATTGTGTACATGTAAAGTTAGAGCTGAACATAAACAAATGTCCATGTATGTCCTCTATTTCTTTCATTCTTCTCGGTTTTTTCCCCATTCCTCCAAAGAAGAGGCCCTTCCTCCAATTTTATTATCACAACGGCTATCATCTTCCCCCCCTTCACCCCCATCACACACACACACACACACCACACACACACACACACACACACACACACACACACACACACACACACACACACACACACACACACGCCACCACCACCGCCACCACCACAACTACCATCAGCCGCACCCTCGTTCACAGCCTTCCCATCATTAAAAGCAAAGAAGGAAACAAAAATCTGACCTGCATGGCCATTTTGGCCAGTATTTCCTGTCTTGCCGCCGTTTTGGCCGAGGAGTGTAATCTCCAGCACTTCAAGCAAAACATCCTGGGAAACTTGGTGCTCGCTTCCACACAACGATGTTGATAAAGTGCAGCTAGCACAGCGTCACGTCATAGCACCATCGCGTCACCATGCAGCACACAGTCATGCCACAACACAGCACAACACAGCATCGTGGCGTAATTAACACAGCACGTGCAACACACAATGCAAATTGGCCTCTCCACTTTTCACACGTTTGTCCACGAAATCAGATAGATGCTATGATATATTATGTTGCTGCAAACAATGATTACACACCTAGGTGACTGGATTTAAAAGCACCGTCATCTGTATGTCCGAAAGTCTGTTTGTTTTGTAGGGTATAGTCTGAAGCAGAAGTATAATTACTGTCCATAATTACACTGGGAGCTTCATTATTACATCTGCAATGGAGGTAGCTTCGTCCGTGTACACTGCTGAAGTAACATGAAGAACATTACAGATGTCTCTGCATTCAGATCAAACAAATCTAATTCAACTTCAAGTTCCTTTGTAGTTACCAGCTCCTAGGCTCTCCATAACATGCCTTAAATGTTGGCATTTTAGACGAGAAAGGAGAGCAGCACACCTTAGCTGCGTGTAGTAAATACAAAATGAAGTATTGCAAAGTCGGTTTCTCGGAACCATGCAATTTAAATTGTACAGCTGCAACATTAGTGTTGACCGACAAGTTCAAAAAGCGTTGATCATATCAGACTCCTGATATCTTGACGGCAAGTTAGAGGTGCGTTCTTATTGAAACTATAGGGGTGACACACTAGTGACAGGGACAGTTAAAAAACAACAACAGCAAACAACAAACAAGAACAATAAACAAACAAACAAACAAAAAACGGTCCCATAGTGGGGAAAATAGTATGCTGTTCTTCAAAAGTAGCTATTGGTTGTGTATTAATATCAAGAAGCTTAATTCAGAATTAAGCTTGTGCGTAGGTTATAAAATGGGCGTCTGCTCTCTCTCTCTTACCCCCCCCCCCCCCCCCCCCGCTCCCCTCTCTTCTTGTGTATCTCTGTACGTAAACAGTCCTGGCTCAATTGTTTTGAGATTCGCTATGTCTACGTATCAGATACAGTACTCACAGTGACGTTTATGCTGTATATCACAACAGCTAATTCAACTGCATATATCCAAATATACAAACGGTATTAATGTAATGTTGTAATACGTTTGAACAATCACATTAACTGGACGGCAATAGCGATCACAATTCAAACGCTGTGACGTTGCCAGCTGTGGACAAACAACAGTAAGTTCATGGCCAGACAGTCGGTAACCAGACACCATCGATCTGCTCAGAGATCAGCTCCTTTTCACGGCGAAGGGCCATTTAGTTTCAAGACCTTGAGTGTCGCTTTCAGAATGTGTTCGAGGTGTGTTAACAATTAAGCACGTGCATTTGTTTGTTATTTGTTTGTTGTGGTACCCGGCTACGACATGTTATGCACGCACACAGACATACACCCCCCCCCCCACACACACACACACACACGCACGCACTCACGCATGCACAGATACATACATACATACACACCGAAAGAAGTTAGTCCAGTCAACCGTATAGGGTCGCCCCATGATGACAAAGAAACAGAAACAGGGACAACAACAACAACAACAACAAAATCCCAGTTTTTCTCTGGCCGTAAATCTGTCCGTAATTAATGGGAAAGGCTCTATATTGTATTCGACTTCTTCCTTAAGAAGATTTCACAAAACAAGCTAAGGATTTATTAGAATAGAGTTATCAGTGCAGTAGGTGTGCACGAACAATGTCACTTTTATGCAGGTATGCAAACCTATAGCCAACTTGAAGGACACACGTTTTCTTATTTAAAAAATACAGCTGCAGGAGCGAAAGGTATTGCGCTCTTCCATACTGTGCCTTACTCCGTGGAGTAGATAGTACTGGTACTTGCATTGTCACCATTGAAAGGATCTCTGTCACAATTATCTCTCCATGACCAGAATGGCGGTATCTACTGAAGCTATTCGCAACCTTCCTGACAGATGGCATTCAAGACATAATTGCCTGGAATAATGGCATGGGCGCGTCATCAGGTTTAATGAATGAGAGTTCGGTGAAAATAGTTAAGCGAGAAAGCGTGAAACAACTCAGTACCACACCGCTAAACTAAGTCAGCCAAGGCCAAACACGACAGCGCCCTGCATCGAGACACGTGCGGTCCGTCAACAAGTTGTGAGCTGGCTATGTGCATCTGCAACTAGCCTACACTGTTCACAAGGCGCACGAACACAGCCTATAGCCTACACTGTCCACAAGCAACACGAACACAGCCTATAGCCTACACTGTCCACAAGCAACACGAACACAGCCTATAGCCTACACTGCCCACAAGGCGCACGAACACAGCCTATAGCCTACACTGTCCACAAGGAGCACGAACACAGCCTATAGCCTACACTGTCCACAAGCAACACGAACACAGCCTATAGCCTACACTGTCCACAAGGAGCACGAACACAGCCTATAGCCTACACTGTCCACAAGCAACACGAACACAGCCTATAGCCTACACTTTCCACAATGAACACGAACACAGCCTATAGCCTACACTGTCCACAATGAACACAGCCTATAGCCTACACTTTCCACAATGAACACGAACACAGACTATGGCCTACACTGTCCACAAGGACAACGAACACAGCCTATCTTACATTGTCCACAAGAAACACGAACACAGCCTATCTTACACTGTCCACAAGAAACACGAACATAGCCTATATAGCCTACACTGTCCACAAGGAACAAGAACAGAACCGCCGTACACACACAAACACAGCCAACCCCAAACTGTCCGCAAAAACACAAACACAACTTAACCGACACTGTTCACAATAACACAAAGACAACGTAGCCTATGCTGTTCACAAGCACGCAAACATAACTTAGCCTACACTGTTCACAGGAGCACAAACACAGCCTAGCCTACACTGTCCACAAAGAACACGAACACAGCCTAACCTCTGCTGACCACCCAAAACACGAGCACATCGTCTGTCCATGTGACAAGCCTGTGACTCGTTCAGATCAAGCCAGGCATTCATTTATACTTACGTGTGCCTCAGATGTTAAGTTATATATACATATTAAATTTTATGTTGAAAAAATGGGACACACAAGTCCCCTACGTAAGAAAGAAACAGCGCCCACACTTCACTTGAAGAACGTTAGAGAGAAATTAACCGTACACGTGTGATCCTTCCCACACACAATTTTCAATAATGTAGAGGGAAACTTCAAGCTGAGCAGCCAGCCAGCCAATAGTAATTTCCCCAGGTGGTGAATAACCGTCACGATCAGCTCCCTCTGAACACTTAGCTTAACCCACGCAATAACCGACGCAGCCAAGCACGTCCGGTAGTAATTGGCGAGAGTCGATGGTCCGTGCCCTTAACCGCCCTCACACACTAGATATTTCGGTGCAAGAATCTCCACTCACTATGGTATAGACTCCATCGAACGGATTTCCGACCACTATGGCATAGAATTCACAGCATGGATCTCAAGGAAAAGCTGTCAAGGGTTCGTACAAGTCAACAAGACTTAGTCACCCCGGAGTTTTAGCCGCGATGTTCCAATCGAATCATTGCGGCCCCCACCAGGCTCGGCCAACAGCTGTTCACATCTTTGGTGCAAAAAGATAGTCAACACTCCAGCCGAACGCCTTTGACATCTTCATAATTTTATTCTTAGCCTGAGTCAAAGATAGTCGACACTCCAGCCAAACGCCTTTGACATCTTTATAATTATATTCTTTATAGCCTGAGTCAAAGATAGTCGACACTCCAGCCGAAGGCCTTTGACAACTTTATAATTATATTCTTAGCCTGAGTCAAAGATAGTCAACACTCCAGCCGAACACCTTTGACATCTTTATAATTTTATTTTTAGCCTGAGTCAAAGATAGTCGACACTCCAGCCCAACGCCTTTAACATCTTTATATTCTTAGCCTGAGTCAAAGATAGTCGACACTCCAGCCAAACGCCTTTGACATCTTTATAATCATATTCTTAGCCTGAGTCAAAGATAGTCAAATCTCAGAGTCCAGGCGAGATCAAGAGGAGGGAGGTGAGCTGGACTCTCACCAAGAAGTTAGACGCTTCAGGCGAGATCAAGAGGAGGGAGGTGGTGCTGGACCCACAATTAACCCAGAAGAGATCAAACAGGGGGGTTGGAGCGGGGTTTCAAAGGGGGAAACTTCTTTCGCTTCATTTTTTTCCCAAACGGGGGGGGAGCAAACGGACATTGTCTTTGTGCTTTTTCGCAAGCAGTTGGGGCCCGCAATTGCGTGGTACGGTAGCTGCTACGCAATCCCGGCCGGACACTCCCTTAACATTTTGCTGTTCTGGCGGCGGTCCACGGCAGCCTTGGTCTTCCGGGTTGGCGCCTGTCTCGAGGTTTCACTCATCTTTCCCCCTTTCCCACTCGTCCCGGTCCCTAAACATTTTCAAATATTTCCGTATGCAGTCTTCGTATGGTGGGTCTATCATTACTTACGCGACATAAATGTGTTTTGCTTCAATTCGAGCTGCCCTTGGCGCAGTTGTCACGGTTCGCTCTGTACGATAACGATACGGAGCAGGAAGAGGATGGTTCGTGACGTAATGTACTCTTCTGTCACACATGTGCCACTTCTGCCACACAGGTCGGACATGTTCATGACATCACACTAGAAACCCCGACTGCCAGACAGAAAATGGCAGTACTCACTGCAGAACTTTCGTGACTCCCAGACGTCATGTTTTCAACAAAATAGACAATAATTCACACCCACTCACACCCACACCCACTCACCCACCCAATATATATATAATTAAGACATAAATAAATGTCAAGTTTATGTACACAGACTGTTTCTCTCGGACATCTCTATCGCATATAACTGATGAGTTTGCTTGATTCTTGATATATAGCTGACTATATGTTGTGGGCTATTCGTACAGGTGAGATTTACTGTAAACGATGAATAAATAAATAAGTAAACGAACCCATCAATCAAACGGCCATTTTCAGTTTTCCCATAAAACTTCGCACATAAAAGCCTGCAAGTTGACAACGGTAGGTGTGCGCACACGTTCTGCTAGAAAGATGTGTACACAGCTGCACAGACAGCAGAGACAGCAACGCCAAGCCGAAACTGGAGGAAGGATCATACAACCGTCACATTAAATCCACTCACGCCCTCAAAACTGCACTAAAACCTCACCTCAGCCTACGATACCACAAGAGGTCATTTCAAGTTATGTCTTCTTCCTTTTTAATTTGTCCTCCTCCGCCTCCCTCCCCGTTACATTTCTTATGTTCGCCCGCCTCTGTGTGTGTGTGTGTGTGTGTGTGTGTGTGTGTGTGTGTTGTGTGTGTGTGTGTGTGTGTGTGTGGGGTGTGTGTGTGTGTTTTTGTGTGTGTGTGTGGTTGTGTGTGTGTGTTGTGTTTGTGTGTGTGTGTGTGTGTGGTGTGTGTGTGTGTGTGTGTTGTGTGTGTTTGGGGTGTGTGTGTTTTGTGGGGGTGTGTGTGTGTGTGTGTGTGTGTGTGTGTGTGTGTGTGTGTGTGTGTGTGTGGTGTGTGTTTTGTTGTGTGTGTGTGTGTGTGGGGTGTGGTGTGTGTGTGTGTGTGTGTGTTGGTTTTGTGTGGGGGGTGTGTGTGGGGTGGGGTGTGTGGGGGTGTGTGTGTGGGGTGGTGTGTTGTGTGTGTGTGTGGGGTGTTTAGTGGGGGTGTGTGTGTTAGTGGTGTGTGTGTGTGTGTGTGTGTGTGTGTGTTAGTGTTTGTGTTTGTGTGGGGTGGGGTGTGTTGTGTGTGTTGTGTGGTGTGTGTTTTGTGGTGTGTGTGGTGTGTGTGGTGTGTGTGTGTGTGTGTGTGGTGTGTGTGGGGGGGGGGGGGGGGGGGGTTTTGTTTAGGGGTGGGTGGGGGTGTGTTGGGGGTGGGGCCTGTGTGTGTGGTGTGTGTTTTGTGTGGTGTGTGTGGTGTGGTGGTGGTTGGGGGTGGTGTGTGTGTTTTTTTGGGGGGGTGGGGTGTTGTGGGGGGTTTTGGGGGGTTTGTGTGGTGGGGGTTGGGGTTTTGTGGTGTGGTTGGTGTGTGGGGGGTGGGTGGGTGTTTTTTGTTGGGGTTGTGTTTGTGTGTGGGGTGTAGAAAACAGTAAAAAAAATACTTTTATTTAGAAAATTTTTTTTAGAAAAAAAAAAAGGTGAAAAAATTTTTTAATAATTAAAAATTTTGTTATATTATATACTCATCTTTTGCCATAAAAAAATGGAAAAGGGGTAAAAATTTAAACAGGGAAAAACACCCACACACAACACACACACACACCCACACAAAACACACACACACACAACACACACACACACCCAAACACCACAACTGTACAAAACCATATTACCCACACCCCGCCCCCGCGCCCCACGCACGCCGCACGCACACACACATACAACACATACCACCCTGCGCACAACCCACACCCCCCCCCCCCCCCACCACCACACAAACAAACACACACCTTGCAGCAGATATCTCTGGGCAATGGAGCTGCAGAAATGTTTTTTCAAAACAGATCTGGTGTGGTGAACCGCCAAATTATACATTGTTAATCCCACTGTCCCCGGGGCGTTAAATACTCCACGGCAAGGTAAATCGTGTACCAGACCGACGTAATTTGTTTTTGTTGTTTTTGATTTCTTCTTCTTCTTCTTTTAAGAAAAAAGGGGTGGGGGGGGGGGTGGGGGTGGAGGGGGGGGGGGTTAAAAAATTTTGTAGTTTGAATCACGCAGGTATGTATTCAGTCAACTGACCGCCCTAGATGACCTCACCCAGCAGCCTGACCGGTCAAAAATTTTTATAACAAGCTGATCGAAGAAAAAATTGTCTCAGTTGTTTCCCCCTGTGGTGGAGGGGGTGGGTGGGGTGGGGGGGCGTAAGTTGTGTCTGGCGTGCTGGGGGGGTATGGTGTGGTCCGGGGTGCGAGCGTGCGCGCGCGAGCGGGGTTGTATAGTTGAGTACGTGTGGTGTGGGGGTTGGTGGGGTGTTGTGTGGGTGTGTGTGTTTGTTTGTTGTGTGTGTGTGTTTTGGTGTGTGTGTGTGTGTGGTTTGTGGTGTGGTGGGGTGTGTGTGTGTGGTGTGTTGTGTGGTTTTTTGTGTGTTTGGGGTGGGTGTGGGGGTGTTGGTGTGGGGTTTTGTGGTGTTGTGTTTGTGGGGGGGGGGGGGGGAGGGGAAAAGGAGAGAGAGAGAGAAGAAGAAGAGGAGAGAGAAGAGAGGAGAGAGAGAGAGAGAGGGGGAAGGGTTGGTGGGTTGTTTGGCGGCGTGCTGCGTGTGTGCGTGCGGGTGCGTGGGTGTGTGCGTTTTGGGTTTGTTTTGGTGGGGTTGTGTGTGTGTGTGTGTGTGGTGTGGTGTGTGTGTGGTGTTTTTCCCTTTAAAACTAGCTAGGTCACGCTTTCCCCACACCAGTCTGGTTTACCCAGGTGGCGGTGTGTGAGGGTGTCCGCAAGACTGCCTGCCAAACCCTGGGAGTGGAGTCATTTTAGTCATAGGTTTTCCAACCTAATATTGTAATAAGCATGTAATTGTGAGCCCCTAACACCCTGCAGCTGCGTTTCGTTGTTTGCTGAAACTCAACGCCCCAAAAACGCACAAAACACACACACAACCACACACACACACACCCCCCCACAACACACACACACACACCACCACCCCACACACCCACACACCCCCCACACACACCACACACACACACCACACCACCACAAAACACACCACACACACCAAAAAAAAACAACACATATTTTCACGCACGTGAAAATCCAATAGTAATCTTCTCCCCCGGGTGTTGTGTGTGTGGGGTGTGTGGTGGGGGGTGGTGGGGTGGGGTTTTGGTGTGTGGTGGTGTGTGTGTGGGGTGGTGTGGTGTGTGTGTGTGTGTGTGTGTGTGTGTTGTGGGGTGTGGTGTGTGTGTGTGTGTGTGTGTGTGTGTGTGGTGGTGTGGGGGGTGTGTGTTTGGGGGTTGTGTGTGTTGTGTGTGGGGTGTGTGTTGTGTGTGGTGTTTTTGTGGGTTGTGCGTGGCGCAAAAGCTGGCCCAAAACTTGCGGCAATCATAATTATAGGGAATTTTTTATTTCCCTTCACACACACACACACACACCCAACACCCACCCCACACACCACCACACAACACACCCACACCCCACACAACACACACCAACACACACCACACAACACACACACACCCCACACACCAACCACCACAACCCCCCACCCCAAACCCCCCAACAAACCCACACCCACACAACCCACACAAAGGGGGGGAAAAACAAAATTTTAAATAGGAAAAAGGAAGGGAAGAGAGAGAGAGGGGAGAGAGAGCGAGAGAGAGAGAGTGAGAGAGAGAGAGAGAGAGGGGGAGGAGAGGAAAGGGGAGAGGGGGAAGAGGAGAGAAGAGAGAGAGAGAAAAGGCAGAAAGGGACAGACAGAAGACACAGAGAAAACCAAAAGAGACAGAGACACACACAGAAGACGAGACAAGAAAGAGACAGAGAAAGAGACAGAGAGAGACAGAGACACAGACAGACAGACCGACAGACTGACAATACATGTGTGAGAAAAAGAGTGACAGTGGGACAGTATGTATGTGTGGGTGCACGCGCGCAAGGGAGCGCGTGTGTGTCTGTATGTGGAGGTGTGCCTGGTTTTGCTTGCGTATTCATCCGTGTGATATTTTATGCGGGACTGTGTGTGTTTGTGTGCGTCTCCCCCTCTCTCTCTCTCTCTCTCTCTCTCTTCTCCCCTCTCTCTCTCTCCCCTTCCTCTCTCTCTCCCTTTTCTCTTCTCTCTCTTTAGCCTCCTTCTTTGTGTCTGTTTTCTCTGTTACCTCTCTCCCTCTGCCTGCCGTCTTTTTGGTGTCTCTGTTGGCTGTTGGTGTGTGTGGGTGTGTGTGTGTTGGTTTTGTGTGTGTGTTTTGGGGTGTGGGGTGTGTGTGTGGGGGTTTTTGGGGGGTGTGTGTGGTGTTTTGGTGGTGGTGTGTGTGTGGGGTGGGTGTTGCGACAGCGGGTAAAGTACAAAGGGGACACGTTCGAAAGTGCGGCGATTTAATCCCGCCAGCCACTTGACTTTTTCCCCACTAACAGTACACGGGGACGTGGGGGGTTACCATGAACCCTTTAGTAAAAGGAAAAAAGGCTGCTTGTGGGGGAGATCTAAGGGCCGTGAAAATTCAAATAATTATTTAGAATGAGGAGACATTTTCATGCCACGTTTAAATCCCCAAAAACCATAACGGGCTGGGGCCCCACGAAAAAAGGGGATTTTTGCTAAATAAATTTGCCCCTTTAAATCACGCCATCGGTACCACTGTAATGGATGGAGAGAGAACCAAAGCGAGGGAAACCCAAGAAATAACAATGAGACGGAAAGGTACAAAAAAAAAAGAAAAGGGATGGGGACTACGCAGTGGAAGACGGCGACTCGTTACACGGGGACAAAGAGAGGGAAATCAAAAAAATTTGACAGATGAGTCGGAGCGGGTAGGTAGGATAAAAAAAAAGGTCTGCTCCAGCGGTGAGGGAAAATAGTATCACGGGCCCGCATCCACCCCCCAGTTGTAAAAAAGTAATAAAGTAACAATAAAAAGATGATCATGATAAGAAGAAGAAGAAAAGGTGGAGAAAACGGGAAAAAGAAGAAGAAAATAATGAAGAAGAAGAAGAAGAAGAAGAAGAAAAAAGAAGAAGAAGAAGAAGGAGGAGGAGGAGGGGGGAGGAGGAAGAAGAAAAAGAAGAAGAAGAAAGAAAAAGAAGAAAAGAAGAAGAAGAAGAAGAAAAAAGAAGTAAAGAAGAATAAGAAGATGATGATGACGAAGAAGAGAAATGTAATGATGGATGATTGGGGGACGAAGAAGGAAAAAAAAGAAGGGTGATGATAATGTGATTTATGATGGGGAAGAAAAAAAGAAGAAAAAGAAGGGAAGGGAAAAAGAAGAAAAAAGGGAAAAAGAAGAAGAAGAAAAAAGGGGTTTGGGAAGGGGGGAGGAGAAAAGGGGGAAAAAGAAGAGAGAAAAAAGTTTCCGTGTACATTACAGAAAAAAAGGGAAAAAAAAAAAACAACAAAAAAAAACAACAGCAAAAAAGGTTTGACCTGGGAAACCGGAAGGGGGACGGACATGAGGGAACAGGGGTTGTAGTCCCCCATAGCCTCGTAAATGCCCCATGCTTGAACAGGGACCGCGCCCGGGGGCAGCGCCGCGGTAAAGGGAAGGGAGCAGACGACGACACGACGACAACGATAACAGCAAAAACGCCACACAGCGCGGCCGAAAAACTGTCGAAACCCCTGTTTTGGGTCGAAACACCACCCCGAACCCCGCAAAGGCCCTTATTTTCAGGATGTAATACAGACCAGACGAAATGCGGTTTGAGATCAGACAAGCTTCGTCTGTTGATGAAAGTGGATGTGCATGATGCGCCCACTGCTCAGCCTCAAGGAACGTTTTTGACACCTTGTCGATTTATTGAAAAGCAGAACATTATCAACGAACATTGAAAGAGATGCGCTCGAATGACGTCACACGAACAGTACAAAAAGACCTGAATCGCAACAACCTCAGTACACACAGACACACATCCACACCCACACCCCTTCCACACCCCCTCCCTCCCCCCTCCCCACACCCACACCCACACACGCGCACGAGCAAAAACAAAAACATACTTTGCGTGACCAGATAAGGGATACGGAAGCAAATAATTCTGAGAGTAATTTGTTTCCCACTGTTGTCAACAACGACTGAACGCGTCCAACAACATCAAGAGTCAATACAATGTCCAGCCTAAAACAACACCTATGATGAGATAATTATGTGAAGATAGTTTCATGATGTCATACGAATCAGACTAATGAGATTGAAAATTTTTATGATGACTACGATCAGACTGATGAGTTTGTGACAACTTTAATGATGACATACGGATCAGACATGATGAGATTGACAAACTGTATGATGACATACGGATCAGACATAAAATTTAAAAAGATATGACAAACTGTAATGATGACATACGGATCAGACATGATGAGATGTGACAAACTGTCATGATGACATACGGATCAGACATGATGAGATGTGACAAACTGCCATGATGACATAAGGATCAGATGTAGTGATGTTTGTGAACAAACTTTCACGTTTTTATGATGATCAGACATGGGGATGCATGTGAACAGCCAAATTTTGGACTATTATCAACAACGACTAGGCTACAAATTTGCGTATGTTAATATCCTATGTTTTGATGATGCTTTTTGTGTGTTTAACATGAGTATGAAATGCACGCTTCTAGGGCTCATTTTAGAGAGGGTGTTCTAAGTCCCCACTATTATTATTATAAGTTGTTGTTGTTATTGTTATTATTATTATTACAAGTACACGGCATCAGGAAACGCAGCGACTGTTGAAACCATGTCAAATCTGAAGCAACCGGAACCAGGCGCAAGTATTGCATGGTGAGATAAGGATCAAAGCTAATAATTAGGCGACCTTACTCTCACTGTCGCCATTCACAAAGGGCGTGCAGCAACACTGTGTGTCAAGACAACGTCGAGCCAAAATCAACAACATACATTTCATTCTCAGATCAGGATAATTATCTGAACAGTTTTGTATGATGAGATAAGAATCAAATAAAAGCAAAGGGAGTTAATTGGTGGTAAAATGACGTCACATGAACACAAAAACAAAGACCTGAGTCGTCCGCAATAATCCCTTCCAGTCATGCTAGTAAGTATAAGGTACAGAA
>JABMCL010001087.1:790000-800000 GCA_018857735.1 Alviniconcha marisindica | reverse complement strand
TCGCGTCTTTAGACAGTATTTTGATCAATAACAGTATTATCTCTTTCAGTGTGTGTGTGTGTGTGTGTGTGTTGTTGTGTGTTTGTTTGTTTTTGTTTTTTTTGTTTTTTTGTTGTGTGTGTTTTTGGGTTTTGTTTGTGTGTGGGTTTTTTTGTGTGTGGGGTTTGTTGTTTTTGGTTTTTGTTTGTTTTGTTTGTTTTGTGTGTGGTTGTGTGTGTGTGTGTGGTGTGTGTTTTGGTGTGTGTGTTGTGTGTTTTGTGTGTGTGTGTGTGTGTGTGTGTGTGTGTGTGTGTGTGTGTGTGTGTGTGTGTTTTGTGTGTGTGTGTGTGTGTGTGTGTGTGTGTGTGTGTGTGTGTGTGTGTGTGTGTGTGTGTGTGTGTGTGTGTGTGTGTGTGTGTGTGGGGTGTGTGTGTGTGTGTGTGTGTGTGTGTGTGTTGTTGGGGTTGTGTTAAAATAGGGGTTTTTGTGACTATACCCCGGGAATAATGCCCAACAGTTGTTGTGTCTGAAGGGGGGAGGGAGGCCCAGAGAGAGAGAGAGAGGGGGGGGAGAAAAAGGGAGAGAGGAGGAGAGAGGGGGAGAAGGAGGGGGGCGAGACAGAGACAGAGAGGGAGGTGGGGTCAGAGAAAACAGAGACGGACAGACAGACAGACAGATGACTGATGATTGACAGACAAGGAAGTTTTGAATAATTGTATTTTTGACGTAGATAAATTTTTTTCAATTTATTTCGGATAGAACAAAAACAATTTGGGAAAGTTTGCTTACTGCAGCCATGTTGTACCTCACAAGGTGCAAGTGGTCATCGAAAAACAGGACTGAGCAGAATCAGTCATCTTTTTGATGTTAGCATCAAAAGTGCAGACAATCGGTAAGGCCGCCAGAGTGCCGGAAAAACAAAACAAAACAAATCTTTCTGGAAATGCCTTCCTTTTGGCGTAAAACGTGGACGTGGTTGGGTGTGTGTGTGTGTGTGTGTTGTGTGTGTTGGGGGGTGTGTGTGTGGTGTGTGTGTGTGTGTGTGTGTTTTGTGTGTGTGGTGGTGTGTTGGTGTGTGTGTGGTGTGTGTGTGGGTTGTGTGTGGGGTGTGTGTGTGGTGTGTGTGTGGTGTGTGTGTGTGTGTGTGTGTGTGTGTGTGTGTGGTGTGTGTGTGGTGGGTGTGTGTGTGTGTGTGTGTGTGTGTGTGTGTTTTGGTGGTTTTGGTGTGTGTGTGTGGTGGTGTTGTTAGAGAGAGAGAGGAGAGGGGGAGGAGAGGAGAGAAGAGAGGAAAAAGAGGAGAAGGAGAGAAATAAAAGGGGGAAGACCGATTCTTTTACAACAAAAACACACCCACGCCCTCTCGTTTCAGGGGGGGGTTTCTTGATGTGGAAAAAAACACACAAAAACAACCCCCCACACACACACCCAAAATTAACTGCTTTTTATACCCCGCTTCCCGGGTTTTTTTTATAGCCCTCTGAGATCGCGCAATGCGTAGGCGTGGCTTTAGCTACAGTTCTTGAAGCATAACCACGACTCACGTACAACAGATGGCTAGCTTTGACAACTTTGCACACTCGAACTTGTCTTCCTATAAAACTCTCTCTCTCTCTCTCTCTCTCTGGGCTCTCATAGTAAGTTTGACAGTTAAATCCTTTGCTTCCAGGTTCAACAATTGGTTCTCTGCGCCCTGGCTTTGTGACAGCATGTGTGTTAAAGAACAACATCCAAACACATGAAAGGTTAAAAAATAACCGTTATTTAAGGTAAAAAACACAACAAGTTTTGAAAAAGCGTTATTTTGAACCTTTTTTTGTTTGGATCTTGTTTAGAACGCTAATCAATCTTGTTTCAGATTTTGTTAAAAAACAAGTTGCGTGCGCGCGCCGGCTTTTTGGTGTGTGTGTGTGTGTGTGTGTTGGTGTGTGGGGTTTTTGTGTGTGTGTGTGTGTGTGTGTGTGTGTGGGGGGGGGGGCGCCGGGGGGGGGTTTTGTGTGTGGGGTGTGTGTGTGCGTAAGTGCGCGCGTGCGTACGTGTTGTGTATTGTGTTGTGTGTGTTTGGGGTGCGTGGTGAGTGCTGTATGCGTTGTGTATATTTATGCGTGCGTGCGTGCGTGCGGATTTTTTGTGTCTATTGTGAGCGTGCGTTGTGCGTGTGTATGTGTGTGTGGTTTTGGGGTATTGTGTGTGGTGTGTGTGGTTTTGTGTGTGGGGGTGTGTGTGAGAGAGAGAAAAGAGAGGGGAGAGAGAGAAAAGAGAGGGGAGAGGAGAGAGAGAGAGAGAGAGAGAGAGAGAGAGAAGGGGAGAGAAATCAAATTTGGGAACCCCCCCCCCCCCCCCCCCCCCCCCCTATATTTTGGGTGGCTTTTCACATGACTGTAGTTTTTGTCGGGGGCGCTCGCGTCCCATGCGTTAGTGCGTGCTTGGTGCATCCCGTGCCAAAGCAGGCGGGGTGGGCCCCTTGTAATACAAAAACTGATCTGACTGAGCCCTTATGGTTTAAAAGGGCATAAAGATGGACAAAAGAACGGGACGCCAGAGGGGGGGGGGGGAGGGGGGGGGCGGAGGGCGAGGCGGGGGGTTGGAAGGGTGGTGGTAGTAGGACAGTATACAGTTAGGAGAGGAAAAAGGGCAGAAGGGTGTGTGTGGTGTGTGTGTGTGGGTGTGTTGTGGTGTGTGTGTGTTGTTGTTTTGGGGGTGTGTTTGTGTGGTGTGTGTGTGTTGTGTGTGTTGTGTGTGTGTGGGGTTTTGGGGTGTGTGTGGGTGTGTTGTGTGTGTGTTGTGTGTGTGTGTGTGTGTGGTGTGTGTGGTGTGTGGGGGTGCATTTTGTCTGTGTTGGTGTGTGTGTATCCCCTCCACTGGGACAACACAACACAACACACACACCACACACAAAACCACAACACACACACACCACACCAAAACACACACAACACACAACACACACACCCCACACACACACCTCTAGGGCCAAAGAAACAGAGGCAAGTATAAGTTTATGTTTCCATCTCGGTACTCCATAAAGTATTTCAACATTTCAAATTCGTGAAAAACGAAAACGAAAACATTGCCGAATAAGCTTACGTGCATTAGTTCGAATTCCCGGAATCGCAGAGGGAACATGCAGCGCAGGCAATGTCCCTAAAAACAAAACCAACAAACAACAGTGCACGATGACGATGATGGTGCCGGTGACGATGTGGACGACAAAGACGATGATGCCAACGATAATGAAAACGAATTTCAGCAAACAATTATACAGTTATGCTTTTCCACACTAACCATGTTCAGAGAGACAGAGAAAAGAGGGGAGAGAAAAGAGAGAGAGAGGGGAGAGGGGGAGGGGAAAAGAGAGAGAAGAGAGAGAGAGAGAGAGAGAGAGAGAGAGAGAGAGAGAGAGAGATCAAGTGGCAACCATAATCAATTATGTCAACAATAGAACGGTGGTGGGCGTATGTTGTTGACTGGCCTGCTATGCACTCTCACGTCGGAGTCTTTCTTTCCAGCACTGATATTTAGGCAGTGGATGATTGTCTGGTGGCCCCCCTTTCCTTTTCGACCCCCTCCCACCCCCCTCCTCCCCACAACACCTCTGACAGTTAAACAATATTGGGTCGGCGACGCTGGTAGTGCCCCCTCGAGTACTGACTGCCCGGGGGAACTGAAGACCGAATATTGGTGATCACTGAAATAGCGTCTTTTATTTATGGTGTGAGTATAAAAAGGTGTATACATCGACACAAACCAAAGGCGTGGAAAGCACACCCACACACCAACACCCACCCACACGCCCACACCACACCATACACATGCACTCCCCACACATACACAAGCACTCACACCACATACACATCACCACAACATGCACACACACCCCAACACCACACACACACACACACACAAAACCCCACCACACACACACAAGCACACACTTTCCACACACACAGCCACAAAACCACCACCACACGCGCGCCGCACGCACCCAAAACACACACCCCGCCGCGCGCCACGCACGCCACGCACATGCACGCACATGCACGCACATGCACGCACACACACATAAGGGGCGCGCCCCCACACACACACACACACGGGCGCGCGCGCGCTCACACGCACGCACGCACCCCCACGCACACCCGACACTCCAACAATATACTTTAAAACATCCCTCACAGGGCAAATTTAAAAACGTAAAACCCACAACCCCACCACGCACGCACGCACGCACACGCACGGCCCCGCACATGCACGCACACATACACCCCAAGCGCACGCACCACACACATAAACACACACACACACACATAACGCACCCACACCCCGCACGCACCAACACAAAACACCACACACACACACACACACACAAAATCAACACAACACACCACACACACACACACACACAAACAAAAACCCAAACCCACACACACACACACACACACACACACACACAACACACACACACACCACCAACCACACAACACACACAACCACACCACCACCACCCCAGAAACGTCAAAAAGATTTAAATGATTACTAAAAGACATACGGGGTTTTTTAAAAAAAAATCCCATTAGGCCCTCATCAAATCGATAGGAGCCGGGATCACCAGCCCAATGGGTTTCCCTAAACGACATTTATAATAAAAACCCCAAAAAAAAAAATGTTTGGACATTGGCAAAGATGTCCCAGGGCTCCCCAAAAATCTTTTTTTTTGGCCCCGAAGGGGTGGATAACTTGAACCGGGGGGTTTGGGGTAATTAAGGGTAATTCGGGGGCACAGTAACTTTGGGGAAATCTAGTCTGTCCCATTAGTTCCCTACTTTTATTAATCTTTGGTGTACATCACTTGGGATGGGGGAAAAAGGCCAATCCCCAGGGGGGCGCGGCGGGGGGGGGGGGCGCGCGGGCGGGGGGCCCGTGCTTTTGCGTGCGGGGGGGGGTGGGGTGTGTGGTGTGTGTGTGTGGGGGGTGTGTTTTTTGGGTGTGTGTTTGGGTGGGTTTGTGTGTGTGTTGTGTGTGGTGGGGGGGTTTTGCGTGGTGTGTGTGTGTTTTTTCGGGGGGGGGGTTTTTTTTTGGGGGTTGGTGTGTGTGTTCATGCAGTTTTGGCGCCCTGTTTTTGTTTGGGGGGTGGGGGGGGGGGGGGGGGGTTTGGCGGGGGGGGGGGGGGGGGGTTAAATTTTCATCCCCAAGGTCTTGTTGCGCCCGTTTTGTTGTGTTTTGTGTGTGGGGTGTGTCCCCCCGGGGGGGGATTTGTGCGTATGTGCGTATGTTTTGTGTGTGTGGTGTGCTTTGGGTGTGTGTTTTTGTGTGTGTGTTGGTGTGTTTTTTGTGTGTGGGTGTGTGTGTGTGTGTGGGGTGTGGGTGTGTGTGTGTGTGTGTGTGTGTGTGTGTGTGTGGGGGTGTGTGTGTTTTTGTTGGGGGCATTTTTTGTGTTTGGTTTTTGTTGGTGGGTTTTAGGCAGGCGGGTCGTATTCCCTTTTTTAAAGGGGTTTGTAGGGCCCCTTTCGTGTAGTTGTGGTGTAATTTATACCCGTTTTAAAATTAATTTTTAATATTTCGGGGCGAAAAAAAAAGTTACGAGTTACGGGCAGTCCTTTTTCCCCGTAAATAAACGTCTCTACACACACACACACACACACACACACACACACACACACACACACCCCCACACACCCCACAACACACACACAAAAACACACACACCACACACACACACCACACCCCTCACACGCATATCACACACACACACACACCCCCCCCACACACCCCCACACAAAACCCACACACACACACACCCCCACCCCCACACACACACCCCACACACACACAACACACACACACACACACACACACACACACACACCCCCCTCACACATATCGCAGGCCAGGTACTCATTGTTTACTCACCCGAAACCATGGGGCCAGGAGAGGAGATGGGGTTGACTGTGACAACAAGGAAGCTGCTCCGAATCATGACGATGGAAACACCAAAAAAACAAACACTCGCGGCAAAAATACCTCAGCACCGGGGATACGGAGGACCCGAGATGTTCGTTACGTCTGCGACGCACCACGTCACACAGCGCTCTAGCTGGCCACAGATGGCACCCTACTGGCACCCATTTTTAGGACAAGACCTGCAGCTGCAACTTGGAGAAATTCGTCAAAGAACCTTCTCCCGATCCGCTTCTTCCATCGAGAGAGAAAACAACAACACACACCCCAACCTAAACAAACAACAACAACAACAACAAAAGCCGCCGTGCAGGGCTACGCAATGTGACAACTTCAGATTTGATTGCGGTCTGTGGGGAATAGATTTTTGGTATGCCTGACCATTCCAGTCCTCTCACATTTGCTTTTTGTTGTTGTTGTTTCAGTTTTTTTCTTCTTTTTTTCTTCCTTCTGTTTTGGAAAATAAGAATAAGCGTACTCCATCCACAACTCGCAGCTTTCTTTTTATCTGCCCTCGGGGTTCCCCCAAACGTGCCACTTTAGCGGCTCGCCTAAACCTTGTCTAAAGCAACAGCCATACAGCTGTGCCTTGCTTTTACCGATCTTTCCTTAGACTCTTGGAAAACGGGAGCGGAGCACAGTCCTGTCTCCTCCCTTCGACAGGGTTGGATCGATAATGATAATGGTCGCGTCCCAGCGTTTGGCAGAGAGAGGGAGAATGAAACCTTATAGGCTGTCAACACTTGAGGTGGGTTCGAAACAGATGTTGACGGTAGCGAAGGTAGCGAGGGATTTAAAACCAAGACGGGGAAGACGAGGATCAGGGTGAGAAGGGAGGGCTGCTGCCGAGCTGGTCATACACCAGTTGTGATGCTTTAGCTCAAAGTAAAAATATTACTTCGATCCAGTCTTACAATCGTGACACAGTACAAACAGCAATGCACTGAGCAAAGCAAAGCCGGTGCGGTGTTACTGAATGGCAATGCACTGAGCAAAGCAAAGCCGGTGCGGTGTTACTGAGTGGCAATGCACAGAGCAAAGCAAAGCCGGTGCGGTGTTACTGAATGGCAATGCACAGAGCAAAGCAAAGCCGGTGCGGTGTTACTGAATGGCAATGCACAGAGCAAAGCAAAGCCGGTGCGGTGTTACTGAATGGCAATGCACAGAGCAAAGCCAAGCCGGTGCGGTGTTACTGAATGGCAATGCACAGAGCAAAGCAAAGCCGGTGCGGTGTTACTGAATGGCAATGCACAGAGCAAAGCAAAGCCGGTGCGGTGTTACTGAATGGCAATGCACAGAGCAAAGCCAAGCCGGTGCGGTGTTACTGATGGAATGAGAGCAAAGAAACCGGTGCGGTGTTACTGAAAGGCAATGCAAGAGCAAAGCAAAGCCGGTGCGGGTATGAATGGATGCCGAGCTGCAAACCGTGGTGTTACTGAAAAAATGGGCACCAGGAGCAAAGCAAAGCCGGTGCGGTGTTACTGAATGGCAATGCACAGAGCAAAGCAAAGCCGGTGCGGTGTTACTGAATGGCAATGCACAGAGCAAAGCAAAGCCGGTGCGGTGTTACTGAATGGCAATGCACAGAGCAAAGCAAAGCCGGTGCGGTGTTACTGAATGGCAATGCACAGAGCAAAGCAAAGCCGGTGCGGTGTTACTGAATGGCAATGCACAGAGCAAAGCCAAGCCGGTGCGGTGTTACTGAATGGCAATGCACAGAGCAAAGCCAAGCCGGTGCGGTGTTACTGAATGGCAATGCACAGAGCAAAGCAAAGCCGGTGCGGTGTTACTGAATGGCAATGCACAGAGCAAAGCAAAGCCGGTGCGGTGTTACTGAATGGCAATGCACAGAGCAAAGCAAAGCCGGTGCGGTGTTACTGAATGGCAATGCACAGAGCAAAGCAAAGCCGGTGCGGTGTTACTGAATGGCAATGCACAGAGCAAAGCAAAGCCGGTGCGGTGTTACTGAATGGCTTTTTCCCCGGGAGTCAACGCTGTAGCCTGAAACATATTGGACAGAGTTGCCTTTAAACACGTCGAAATACCATATCGTTTACCCACTTGACCGATTTTTATATATTTTATGATTCAGTCTATTAACCGCGATGGATTCAGATCATTTCTCGTGAAGCCTTCATCTACCTTTTAGGCACTGCTTCACCTTTACAATCCTACCCGGCAGCTCCCATCCCCCCACCCCCGCACGCGCGCGTGTGTATGTTTGTATGTTTTGTGTGTGATGATTGCTTTTTTAATATTTTTTATATAGCGCTATTTTCCGCTCTAAAGCAGACTCTATCTCTGTAAGTATTATCTACGAAACTATATCTCAGCATCAGGTTGTCTGTGTGAGTCGTCTGTTCTAGTTCACAGGAACATATACCTATTGCAAATGTATATTTTAGTTCACAGGATCGAGGCATATACCTCTTGTAAATGATTCAAATTCCTCTTCTTCGTCCTGGGTTGAACCTGTGCGGTTGATACGTTAAAGTCCAATTCTAACCAATCAACCAACCAACCAACCAACTAACCAACCAACTAACCAACCAACCAACTGACTAACTAACTAACTAACTAACTAACTAACTAACTAACTAACTAACTAACTCACTCACTCACTCACTCACTCACTCACTCACTCACTCACTCACTCACTCACTGTCCTTCTGCTTCTCTGTTTGGAGGATAGAAGAAAAAAAATTAGAAGAAAAAAACAACAAAACAAAAACGTCAAGTCTGTGAGACCTGTGATCGTCTTGCTTGTTGTTGTTGTTTCTGTTGTTGTCATTTTAATCTCCTTCATATTCAAGCACATAACCTGTCGATCTCTGTCCAGCTGGAAGCTATCTTTCTTCCACCATTCGAAGCCAAATTTAATGAGACACGTTGCTTGGCATACCGTTCAAGCTTCGTCACTGCTCAGAATGTGCTTTGTAACAGACTGACAAACGGCACGTGGCCGAGGAAGCTTATATTGGAAACAAAAGTCCAGCCATGATGGTTATGATGATGTGGGGCTTAATGTCCTCGGATGTCGGGAAAGTCCAGCCAACGCAGATGGCACTGGATGTAGACCGAGCACACGATCAACGCCCACATACTCCGAGTCAGAGTGGTTACATAACCACGCGTCATATTCCGCTACCCACTTAACCCCTTTCCTGCTGCGGATTTTTCTGTCTTCTTTATTTGTTTGGCCGGTTCTATTTCCTTCAAACAATGGTCGTAAAGAGTCTCAGCATACCAGAAATACAAAGTTTAAGATCTACGAAGCACACGAAAAGGTTAAAAAGAACGCTGATTTTTATAGGGCAACACAAAACATCCACGCATGTTACGTGCGTCTGGAGTCGTATTTCAGTCAAGTTTGTTTCTGGTTGTTTTTATTAAATTTAAAACGTTTATAAAGTTTAAGAAATGCGTTCCACAAGGGACGCGCAGAATGTTGGAACTCCAGCGTGTTGTCATGGGACGTCACTTAAAGAGAGGGAAAAGTACAGCTGACAATGACGTCATACAAGGTCCTCAGGGCAGGGAGAGGGTTACGTTCATCACCCTCGCTGAACGCTTGTTGGTGTTTTGCAGCGACTGTCGCCGCACAGTTCTATTTTGCTTCACTGTGGAATAGGATCGATTTCTGGCTTTGAATGGATTTTAGGACAAGGAGGCGTCAGCCACAACAGAGCAAAAACTGCAGCAGGTGTTCGGTATCCCCTTTGCATAGTATATCATTTCTGTTTCACGTATACTGTTAAACAGAGTCAAAGCAACGGGTACTTTACTGTGGTTACAACAACATTACCACGGCTCATTAATGGCTGTTGACAGAGGGTGCCACCCCCTTTCCCCCACCCCTCCCCACCACCACCATCTCTGGAGAGAGAGAGAGAGAGAGAGAGAGAGAGAGAGAGAGAGAGAGAGAGAGAGAGAGAGAGAGAGAGAGAGAGAGAGGGGAGAGAGAGAGAGAGAGAGAGAGACAGACAGACAGACAGACAGACAGACAGACAGACAGACAGACAGACAGACAGACAGACAGACAGACAGAGACAGAGACATAGACAGA